>JBBPDI010000032.1:16876733-16896632 GCA_037974545.1 Cucumis variabilis
TTGCAGAATCAGAATGGAAAACCCATTATTTTAGTTGAAATTTGGACACTTCCATTATTCAAATCGAAAGTATGAAACCCAATAATCCTGATTGAAAGAAGGAACGGAGATAAGAGTGGAAGCTGTTTTGAATCTTTTGATAAAACTATAAATTCCACGGAGGAAGGAGATCAAATGCCATATCTTTTTTGCTTAAAAACGTTTATTCTCTACTTACAGTCTCCCACTAATAATGAAAGAGAGAGAGAAAGAGAGACCTAAAAGGCGAAAAAAGAAGTATCTATCGAATGTCTAATCTTTACAAATCATACACTTCCACATATGTGAGTCGTTAAAGCTCATGGGTTTATGCCATTCTCCTAATTATTCCAAGAAACGATCACAATTCACGAACTAAGTGTCCCATAATTTTTATTTCTTGTATTATTTACTACTTATATTTTGATTTTAGTTTTTGAAAATTTTGTTTGTTTTATCTATCTCTCTCTATATATATTTATGGTATTCAAAATACATTTATTTATTATGTAACTCTTCTTTATTCTTGTGTGTTTTCTAACTACTCTATGTTCTTAACCTTTCAAGCCCTTCCTTTGTGGAGTAGTACATCCCAAGTGATCTGAAGCTGTTCATAGCGAGCAGCCCATAGAGATAAGTGAAGTGTGTTAAATATTTTGGAAATTACTGATAAGTATTTTACAAAATTACCTCATCTTTTGGGATTCAAAGATGATTAACCTATTAGTTAGTACCTTATTAATTTCGTGGCGAATCCTTTCACTCTAATTATTTATGCGTACCAAAAAGAGTGTTTTTTTTTATATACAAGGGATACGAATTTTCTTACCTCTTGTCTTGCTTCTAGGCTTAGGAAAAAAGGTACATCCTAGATTGGGTTAGGGGGTTCCAAACCTTGCTTTTCTCAAGAATTTCAAATCTCCCCTCTATCTTAACAAAGAAAGATTTTTCAAGACTCTTAGAAATTGATATAGACTTGCTGATATAAAGAGCTCAAGAGACTCATATTAGTCCAACTTTTAATAGAGTACAACACGTTTTAGATCATCAAGCTTCTTAAATAAGGATGTGTATTTTTTTATTTTTTTTGTTGAGATTGATGTCCTCTTTGAAGATATTCTTAACGTTGGAACTCTATTAATTGTTAGTTTTTTTTGTCATGAGTTTGGATGTTCTTGGATTCTTCTTTGATCCCAACACATACTAATTCTTTTTCTCATTCTTAATGAAGTTGTCTGCTTCTTGCTTATAAGCAAGTTTTTAAAAATTATTTTCCAGTTTTTAAAACGTGATTTTGATTTTAAAAATACTTCTAAACTCTAGACCACAAAACAATGGAAACAAATGTACCACGATTATGATTTTATAAAATCAATTTTAGAAAACCAAATGATATACAAAACTTAATATGTTGTATTCACACTCAATTGTAATTACTAGACAACAACTACACTCTAGCATGGCCATTGAATACTTTTCCATGGTAATTATTTAATCCTTTTTTCTTTTCTTTTCTTTTTTTCCTTTTGTTGTTTTTTTAAAATGTTAAATCATTTTGAATAAAGTTATAGTATTTTTTTTATTTATAAAAATACAAACATTTGAGTTGATCATATAATAGAATATTTTGAATAAATTACATTTTTAGTCCTTGAAGTTTAAAATTTACAATATCATATTTTATTGTGTTTAGAAGTATATTGGTAGGCGATATAAAAGTCAATGAATATGGTGAAAATTTAAAAGTAGATATCATAATCTTCGCATTATGGTCATTACGTAGATTCCAACACTTAAGAGTGGAAAATGTTAGAGATAAACGTAAAAATTAAAAGAGAATAAATTATTAAACTAAAACAAACACTTTATGAGGCCATTTTAAAGTAAAATAAGTAAATAAAACTAATGAAAAAACTTCAAATCATAGTTTACTTTTGAAAATGATTGGAGTAGTTTTTCACTCAACCATGAAGGATGTTTGAAGAAAAATACTACAATTTCCAAAATTATTTATCTTGAAGAGGTCAGGTGTTCAACACCCAACCTCCATTTGTTTTTTTGAAAATAATTAAACATAGGTTAGGTTTTGATAAAAATCTGACCTAATTATTTCTTTTAAAAAATTATAATTAAAATTTTTTTATGGAGTTACTAGATTGGGCTTCATCTAGTTAGACAAGCATCTAATAAATGCACTCATTGAGAGATGGAGGCCAAAGACATATACGTTTCATATGCTTATTAGAGACAACCATATCTTTGCAAGAAATGGAAATACTGTTGTTGGGACTACCAGTTGATGAAGAGTCTTATGTTAGTTAAGTGTGTAAAATCTAGTTAAATGTTACTTTGCCTGGTCCCATTTATTAATAAAATAAACGGATCAAGATTAAGTATGACGTGGTTGGGAACGGAACATTTTACAAGCGATGGTACATATTTAAATATGGAAAATTGCATAGGGTAGCATTTTGAGAATATAATATAGCAAATTGTTTTAAAATTTTGCAAATATGGAAAAATTTTCACTTATAAAAATACTCTCCATCTTAAATTTGATATTATTCCCAAACTACCCTTCAATAACTTATTTCTCTTCCTCCTTTTAATGTCCTACTCATTATTTATTTATTTTTCCACTTTTTAAGACCCTAATTATTTATTTATTCTTATACTAGAAAAATTATTTATTATTTCTATCTTAATCTTGATTTTAGAATATCAATATTATAATAATTTAATATGAAATATAATGGTTGTTGATGGGAATAATTTAACTTCATTTGTGATTTTTTCTTTTACTTTATTCGTATTTTGAGTTGAATTTGATTCCAAATGATTTTATTTTATTTTTTTACATTGATTTTGTTTTATTTTAGTTTTACTTTGTCTCAGTTTTGCATATCAGTGTTGTGATATACTTATATTATATGTATTAGGTGGTTATTATATGTATTAGGTGGTTAATATACTTACTACGTGATTTTTATTTTTTCAAATTTTATGCAGTTCATTAGAGAATTATTAAATATATGAATGATGTAACTCAGTACATCATTATCAAGTATATCAACAATATATTGTTAAAACATATCAGTAAAGTGAATCATTATCAAGTATATGAATGAAGTTTACAAGTGTATATCAATAATATATCAGTGTATAAGTAGGACTTCAAGCATATCAAGTGTATTTAATCAATCAAATATATAAGTGAAGAATACTAAGTGTATGTGCATCGGGTGTATCAAACATATCATGTACATCAAAAGTATCAAATATGTTGAGTGTACCAATTAAGCATAATAAGTTTATTAGTGGTGTATCAAACTTATAAGTGAAGTCTTTAAGTGTATCAAACTATCAAGGCCTAAGGGGTATCAAGTGTATCAAGAAGAATCAAGCATAACGAGGAATATTATAATGTGTATCAAGATGTTTCAGGTGTGTATCAAAAGGTATCAAGTGTATCAAAGAGTATCATGTACATCAAATGTATCAATCAAATGTATCAGGTGTATCAAGGAGTATTAGGTGTATCAAACGTATGTTAGTTACAAAAGCATTTGTAATATTTTACTTCTTGATGTATGGGTTGGATTTTGTTTTTGTCATTTTCGCAAATAATAAAGTGTGTATGTTATGGACTTAATTATTATAACTTATTTTACCATTTTTGCAAGTGCCCATTTAAATATTGTATAATTACTTTGAATTATATATATATATATATGTGTATATATATATATATATATATGTATATATATGTATATATATATATTTGCAAATTCACATAGATTGAATAACATTATACTTCATGATATTGCATATGATTCACAACAGATTCTTGATATATCCAATGGAGGAGCTACATTATATGTACGATGTACCCTATTGCACCTCCACTGGTTCATAGGGACATGCTTGAGTGGAAGAAGTTGAACTCGATGAGGTTTACCATAATGTGGAATAAATGTCTCCTGTGGCATAGACTAGTTATAGTAGTCCGATGATGATGATTTCAACATTTGGCCCAAGGTACTATGATTCGAGGGCTTGTACGGGATCTTTTGATTAAGGAGTTGGTCCATCTTCTTTATATATACATGGATGTCGGTCCATCAACTTCATACATGCATGGACATAGACGGGGTCATGAAGAACATAAAGAATATCTATACTATGAAGCACTTGCAGAGATATCAGATTCATAAGAGTACCAACAAGAACCAGAGAATCAAGATGAGCAAAAGTCATATAGAGTTCAAAGTTAGACAACGACAACCAGCTCGAAATCGACGCCATCTAGATAGTGGGACGAATTGATTTTTTTTTTATTTTTAAATTGATGTAAAACATTTATACATACATTTAAATTTAGATTTAATTTTTTATTTACTAATCATTTGTTAAAAAATGGTTCAACAATCGTGTTCTTTTTTAATTATTAAAAAAATATAATTATAAATTTCATAATTAAAAAAATGGAAGGGAATTGAAAAGTTGGCTCTAGAGTATTATTTACAGATTATAAAATAATAAATTTAGATTTTGGTGGAAGAATATAGATCATAGGTTGAATCCAAAGACATAAGAGAGAGTGTATGTCATGAATACAATATTAATCCAAGTTATATGAGTTCCAATTCCAACTATTTAATACGTTGTAAATACAATCGAATCACACGATCCAGTTGTCAAACAAAACATATCAACAAATGTTGTTCACAAACTTTAATTTCTCCAATCATCCCTTGAATTGATAAAAAAAAAAACAATCCATCACTCAGAGATGTCGTTGAAGAACAAATTATAAACAATATCGCTCCAACAACGTCCTTCAATAATTTAATTAAAACCAAAAGGAAAAAAAAGAAAAGTGGAGCACCCACAAATGGAAAAAAAAAATGTATGAAGAGAAGAGAGCACATGATATCTCACACAAAGCATAAACAAATGACATTGTATATATCTTTAAAAAAAATTGGTTGGGAGTTTAGGGCATTTGGTGGTTGAGAAGGACAGACTTGTATATCATTAGTCATCTTCACAACAAATGTAGACAGACAAGCTTTAGAACTAAAGACAAAGGGCTAGTGAAGCCCTCTTCATAGATCACCACTACTTTTTTCAAATTTCTATTACTTCCAAACACATATCAAATCATGTCTTGTCATAAAATAGATAACCACTATGTTCTTCTAATTAACACACAACACACTAGCTTTTTCATTTTAATATATGTTAAAGAAATCTATGCTTTATAGAAAGCAAATCATGTACATTTTGTAAAGTATGTTGATAGAAAAAAAAGAAAAGAAAAAAAAAAGAGTAAAGCTATAGCTTTATAAGTTTGTGCTTATTCGGTAGGCTTAATTTAATATTATCATACGAAATCTCCACTTCAATGAGTGATTAGAGGAAGGTTTTTAATTCGCTAGATGGAGCAATTGTCTCTTTTCAATTCTAGCTTTGCCACTTATACCTATTTTTGAACTATTTCTATAATTTAACGATCAAACTTTTAACTAGTTTTTTTATTTTGGGTTTATTAAATAAATACCTTATTAGAAATAAATGTTTTGTAACCAACGATTTAATTAAAAGTATATATATATATATAATAAATTATGGTTTTCAGAATGGATTGAAGATTTGTATTAGCTACATAAGAGAAAAGAAAAACTATGGGCCACCCTAAAAAGAAATCTACTATGCAAAAAGAATCAAAATTACAATCACATCAAATTTACGTGAAAAGCTTCTAATTTGGATAATTTGAAAATAAACTCACTCTTTTAATATGCTTGCAACCCATTAATTTCTTTGCGACAACAAAGTAAAATATTTAGTAATTTTCAATTCATAGAAATTAGAAATTATTTGTTATTAAAAAGAAAGGTAATAGGAGATGGAATGATAAATTGAGAGGATATAAATCAAATAATAAATCAAGTATGTGTGTGATTGAAGAATAAAAAATAAAATATTTTTTAATTTTATGAAAATAATTTTTAAATAAATTTTGTTATTTTAAATTTTTAATATAATAAGAAGAATAAAAAGATAATAACAATAACAATAACAATAATAATAATAAAAATAAAAATAAAAATAAAAATAATAACAACAATAATAATGAATGTGACCTACTTCACAAAATGCCAAAAAAATTACCCATTTTATCAAAATAGTTTTGAAATTACCTCTTTTACCAAAATAGTTTTAAAACTATCCCTTTTTCCCAATTTTTTTTCTAAAAATAACCCCATTTTTCAAATCATCCTTCTTTTTGTGACACATTGATAAATCTCTTGCTAAAATTACAACGAAAATAATATCATTGTGTCAAAGTAAACAATATTGTATCAATGTGAAAATATGCAGAAAGAAGAATTGGTTACTTCTCAAAACCACCCTATTTTAGTTTTGCTTTCTTTTTTTTAAAGTACTGTTTCATCTACTTTATATCTCAAAATGATAATTAATAATAATAATAATTACTTTATTGTCAGATGGAAGATATTAAAATTTTATGTCAATGCCCATAGGCCCCATACTGATATAATTGAGTCAGATTAAGATTGCCATATATTAGTAGCTATGCCTGCATGGTATTATGTTGAATAAATTTTGGTTTAGATTTTCTGAAAAGTTCAAATAATTATATCACTTTTTTTCTTACAACAGAAAAAATCAATAATTCAACCATGTAATTCAACTAATTAAAAAGTTGGAGACCCAACTTTAATTTGTAATGTTAGTATTTAAGAGATGAAATCAATTTATGTTTTAATTCTTTTTTTCTAGTTGAGAATGACACGTGGTATTACCAATTTGAATTAATTTGTTTACTTTTTCTAATACAATAATGATAAGAATGAAGATCATTTTTATTTAGATGTGTGATTATTTTAATCTATATGTTTTTTTACTTCACTTTTTTACATGTGCACAAGAAAGATCATATCTTGAATTATGTATCTAGTTCAAAAGTGACATTATCGTTTTGATATATTATTGAACTAATATTTTATATATTTTACCAAACATGAATTAGGTATCATAAAAAGAATTATTACTGAAGTAGTCTTTTGCTTGTAGGTTCATAATTTATTTGCATTTTGGTTGCGTCAAATACTAGGATTTTTGGAAATGGTTAGATGATCGTAATCTTTTTTTTTTTTCTTGTGAATATATGATTACAAAAATGAACCTCTTCATCAATAGTGGATGAGAACCAATTAGACAAATCAAATGAATCCCTACTAACTTCTTGAGAGAAGGAAGAAGAGAGACTTATAAAACTAACACAAGATTTACTTAAATCCACATTTACCTTTGGTGGACATCCGAAGAAATATAAAACTCAAGCAAGATTGTTCAAATAAGAGTTAGGTTGAGTTAACTTTTAATTTTGGGTTAGGTTTAGTAGAAGTTTTATGTATTTTTTTTTACTTGGATAGGGTATGGATTATATATAAAGTTTGAAAGAATAGATATGTTAGATTTTGATATTTAATTTTCGAGTTTTATAAAATTTTAGTTATTAATATGTGTTGTAGATAATATTTTAAGTTAATAAAAAAATATATACTTAAAAAAAAAAAAACCCAACAGCGCCCCCAACGTAATCAAAAGGGTTGGGTTGGGACGTTAGAGATCCTATTTAAGTCACTCGAATAGCATTCAGGTTGGTCCAAAAAGTCTCCTTAATCCAATTCATCTCTACTCAACCTATGTGCGTCACTAAACTCAAGTGAACCATACATAATGTGGCAATCGCCTCCACCAAGCAGTTGACAACATTTGAGCTCAAGGGTGTTAAAACTCCACAATAATCAAAGGGGGAAAGACAACCAGGAACCTTATTAAGAAAAATATCCTTTGTCACCATAACAAAGGCTTCAAGATTCTTACCCACTACACGATTTTCTTTAATCCAGTCACAATCCACGTAGTTGAAAACTGGTCATAATTATGACCAGAGTCTGTATTTGATATACGACTTTTTTCCACAACATTTATTATTATTATTATTAAAATGGAGGGTAGTGCACTAATTTAACCATTATTAAAAAAAGGTCAAAACTTTATTATTTGTTTTAAAAAATGTATAGCTAATTATTTCGAAAGTTATTATTTTAATGTAAATTTTTATAAATAGTTCAAAATACACCCATTAAATATAAATCCTATAAATTTTGTAATGAAATTCAAGATTTTGTGACCTAAGACAATGCTCGATTTCTTTAAAGTATATTATCACAAGAAGAAAAAGAAAACGAAAAGTTTATAAATAAGAAATGAAATTAAAATAAAATGAAAAGTTTATAAATAAGAAATGAAATTAAAATAAAATTAGAAAAGATAAGTTTTTAACCCGTCCCTCGTAATACAATTTAATTTCCAATTTAAATTTTAAATTAAATAAAAATATTTTCTTTTGAGAATACAAATTTAAATTAGTTGATTGTATATTTAAAAGGATATATATAAAAATAGTAATCATTTATTTTGCTTCTATGTAGAGAAAATTAAGTTTAGCAAAAGAAAAAGTTTTCAAAAATAATTTTTTAACTCGCCTTTTATATTATTATTTATAGAAAATATATAATTATATATGGTAAATTATTTTAGGTAATGAGAAAGTAAATATGATAATTAAATTTAATTATATATGGTAAATAATTTTAGGTATCGACATTAAAGTTGTGTATTCAATCAACAACTTTGTGCATGTCGAGCAAAATGACAGTGTTGCCTACCACAGTTGCAGACATGGCAGTAAAGTCGTGTCCATGTATACCGAGTACACGACCTATTTTTATGGTACTTTAACAACCCTATTCTTGACATAAAATACAAAGATTGACGACATTTTTTTTTTAAATTTAGTCATTTTAGTATAGATGATCACTTACAACGACAGAAATATATTTCAAGCTATGCTTGAACTATCATATTCAAAGTAAGCTTAACTCTTTAGCATTCGATCTTCATCTTAGATATTATTTTGGTTGGACTTGTTATTGAAATATTTTATTTTTGTCAAATTTTTCAAAAGAAAAAAATAAGAAAAGTAATGTACTGCTTCTTTGACTGCCTCTCCAGACGTAAATCTCTACATTATCTGTGATGAAGAGGTTGTTGTTTTGTTTATGCTTTTGTCTTAAAGAAATTAAAACAAACTAATTAGTACAAATTTAATACAAACCAATATGCTTCAAATTCCCGATATACTCTTATTTACTAAAGTACCACAGTTGGACTAAGCCCATTGCCAAAACTGCAAACGTCATATCAATGATGTTTATTTTATGGATTTCAAGTGGGCCTTGATGGGCCCGATTGATAATACATTTTTACACCAAAAATAATAACAACAAAGATTCACACAAAACACTTTTCTAATTATCTAATCATTTTTAAAATTTTTAAACAATATTTTTGTTTTAAATATGGTTTAAATTTTATAACTTATATGCTAATGATACCTTTGATTATTCTTTAGTATAATTATTTTTAATTTAATGCCCAAAACAAAAGTCTTTTTCAAGTCATCATCAATTTCAGCATTGAATTTTTTTTTCGATTCCTATAGAAATCAATTTTTGTTCTTTCTTTCTATCTTTATATTTGGTGATTTTGAATCAATTAGTTTTATTTTTTCGTTCATTTTTTGGAACATATATTATTTATTCTTCCGTTTTCTAGCATATATTCTTTTTCTAAAAAATTTGTTCTTTCTTCTTTTATTTGGTAGCATATATACTGATCATATTCCTCATATTTTGTTTAATTTTATATTTAGTTCATTTTCTTGTTATGTACGGTATACTGTATACATAGATAATGTAACAGATCGGTATTTTTTTTTTTTAATTCTTACATATATACAACTGCATAATACATATATCTTATGTGATTTGTTACATATATACTACTTCATATATTTGGTAATACATAAATCATTTTATCAGTTTATACATATGTATATATACAATTATACGTACTTAGTGGCAGATATTATAAGTTCATTCTTTTCTTTTAGATATAAGTTCATTGTTTTATCATATATTCTTTTCATGTTTGAATTTCAATACCTTCTTATATACTACTGAAATTTTTCGGTAATACATAAATTTTAGTTAAAGCCCTAATAATATATAATAAAATTTCAATACATTCTTATATACTATTGCATATATTCAATAATACATAAACTGTAGATGAATTTCATTATATATCACTGCATACACAGATGATGTTATCAGTATATACATCTGTATACAATAACACGTATTTAGTGACACATATAGTTAAGTTTTTTTCCTTCATGTTTTGTATCGTTTTCTTAATTTTTTTCTCTATTCGATCAATATTTTCTTTGATTTCTGACATATATACTTTGCATAATACATTTATGTTCTATGATTTATTACAAATATATTACTGCATATATTCAATAATACATAAATTGAAGTTGTCATCCTCACATTGAATGTAAAATGTTTAGTTGGTCGACTAAAGAAGATTACAATTTATTCTAAAATGAAGTTCAAGTGTGCAACAACATTTAAATAAAAAAAAATCATAAATATCAAATATAGCAAAATTATTGTTAATAATTAATAATTATAGATCATGATAGACTAAAATTTACAATATGATATATTTGTAATAGACTTTAATCATAATAAATTCAGATATATTTTTTTAAAATGTTAATACTTTGAAACTGATTATATTATTTGCAACCGTCCCAAAAACTATTTCTACACCATAAAGTTCAAAAGGTTTGAATTATTTTTCATTAAGGTTCTTATCTATAATTTTGGACTACTAAACCTTTCAATTTAATTTGAAAAGAAAATCTTAATATTGATTTATTTTCTAATTTGAATATTTTAACTTAATTAAATGGCATTTATGAATTTTCATTCACGTAGATAATTGAATGATAATTGAATGGTTTCCATAATTTCATGAGTGAAAAATGATTATGAAAAATTTGAAACTACTTTTAGTTATAACGATAAATCTTAAATGAATGATAGAAAATTTGATAGATTTTAGTGTATTTTGTAAATGGTTTCTTATATATATATATATATATGTGTGTGTGTATATATATTTGGAAGGTTCAAAATTTCCTCAATTTTTCATTTCAGATTTTATCAACATAAACCATCTCATTTTTCACTCTTTATTTTCTATATACGAAATTTATTTCAAGTTTATACGAGATGATTTTAAGTATATATGATGTTTATCAAATGTATTTAGAATGAGTACAGATGTTAGGTCATTTGTGTAATATATACCCCTATTAAGATACATGAGATTCCACATACTTTGTCATATGTATTCTGGTATTTTAATCATTTTTCAAATATACACATTTTATATATATATATAATCCTAGCATGATAAATTATAACCTAAACTAAGATAGATGTAGTCCTCAAATTATGTTGGAATAAAAGTAAAATATATAAATAAACATTGATCAACTACTATATGTATCATTATAGAGATCAACCATTAAAGTTTGAAATAAATCTTAAATTTAAAATGTATCAATATATGCTATTAAATCCATTATCTGCATGCATGTTGGTTCTATGAACTTACTTTAATTGGCAATATATTTAATCCATAGAAAAAAAGAAAGAAAGAAAACATAAAACTATAAATAAAGCTTAAAAAAAAACTAACAAAATCGAATTCTTTAAAAGTTGGAACCTCAATTTAAAGGCTAATGTTTTTTCTCTATATATTTGGCATTCTGTATTTTTTTAAAAAAAAAAACGTTAGAAAAACGTAGGAGTGTTATATCATTTTAGCGTAATTTTTATATAATATTCTAACTCATTAGGTTATTCGTGAAAGAAAATAATACCATTAAGTTATCAATGCAATTAAATCTATTTAAATAAGCTATTGGTGCATAAGTTGATAGCAATAATTAATAATTAATATAATATGATAAAAAAAAAAGTCTACAATACTCACATTAATTGTGACTTAATTATGGAAACCAAATAAAACCAGTCCTACTTTGAATATGGAACAAAATTAAGAACAAAGAATTAAAAACACATGGTTATTGTCAAAAAAAGAATTGTCAAGTAAATTAAAAGTGTATTTAATGTATGTTGTAGAATTAGTAACACCTATTTGTTAGGGGTGATATTAGATTAGAAGAATAAAACTAAAAAATTATGGAAAAAGGGCAACACAGACCAACCCATCTTTGGCCCTAGGATTCCAAGTCAAACCGTATTATAAATACATGAATGATTGTAATAAACTATCTTTTTCAAAGATAATAACAAAGTGTATAATAACATTTTAAAAGAATTACAAATTTAACAAAATAATTAACATTGAGAAACTTCAATTAGTTATAGACTCTACTACTGATAAACTTTGAAACCTAAATTAAATTTTACTATCTTTGAATATATTTTGGATTGTGCTATAATTAAAAATATCTTGATATCAGTTGTTATATATGTTCAGTAACATGAATCATATTCTTAGACTTGGTAGCTTAGCAATTTTGGTTGTTTTATTTTTTGGTTGTTTTATTTTTAGTTGATACACTTTTTTTTTCAAAAAGAAAAAGAATAATTGGTGAGAATTAATTGCTTGTCGTCCTAAACAATATCAAATCGATAATTTGAAAAACCAAACTAACAATTGTAAAAAGGATGCTCTAAATATAGGGAAATGAGAGAGGTATAATATGAATTATTCTTTTCAAATAAGTAGGTATTGTAATGAGATATCATATCAAAAGAGACCTTGTTCTTCTCATAATCTCATGTGGGAAAATGAAATCCACCTTTAAACAAGAGAATTAATTGTTGGAAAAATGTTTAAGCACTATATGTGAATCAAATACTTGTAACACAAATATTTGATAAATTTATTTATTTATTTATTTATTTTGTTAGTTAAACAACATGCAAAAGTATGCAAGAATACATGATGACAATTCATCTACATTAAAATTCTCAAATTCTTGAAAATATCCGAAGTTATACTTTTTGTCGATTTTAATAAAAAGAAAAGGACACTAAATAACGTTTAGCCACTTCAACTTTCACTTTGTTTTTGTTTCTTTCTTTTCTAAAAAAATGATAGAATCTTTAATTGTAACTAGAGATGCTAACATTGTTAACTTTGTTTATTTATATATAAATTAAACAACATGTAAAAACGATTGAAAATATGACGAGGTCAAGTTAAACTATGCTCGAATATATTAGTTGAAAACCTAAACCATAGAATGTACACACACAGAACAAAAAAAATGGCCTTTGATAAATTTAAAAGTGTTTTAACCCTTTAATTCTTGAAAAGAAAAAGTAGTAGTCCCATCAAAAGATTAGACTCCTCTTTTTGTTATTTTAATAGAAAGTTAAGGATACCATTTTGACTTTTGTTACATTATGTATAATAATAGTGTTTTATCCTTAATTAATGGAACCAAACCATTATAAAATTAGCAATAATTAAACTTAAAAAGCATATTTCTGGTGCTAATGATTCACAGAGGTTGATTAAAGACATTACTATTAATGATTAATAGTAAAACCAAAAGAAGCTAATCCAATTCTCTTTGTCAAATAATATAAATATAAACCCACATATATACCATTTATGATGTGACGATAGGGTTATGTTCGATCTAAATAAAAAAATTTCTAAATTTTATTTATTTATTCATTCATAAAAAAAAAAAGTCAACTTTTAATAGTATATATTGTTAATATTAGTTAATTTAGAAATAAGTTATTCCGATAATTTTTAAAAAGCACATAGTAGATATTTACCTAACCATTTAGGTTAGGTTTGGACTTTGAGTAGATCTCATTTTAACTCCAAGTCTAAATAAATGTATGAAGTTAAGTGGGAATGAAGACCACTCCTGCTTGCATAAAAAATGAGACCGTGAGAGAAATAAATACTTCAATGATTTCCTATAAAAAAAGATATATACATTACCATTGGCTGTAAAGAAAATTAAAGTTGGATTATTATATACAGTGTGTTGTAGTATGAAGAGCAAACAATGAGGCTCTTTGATACAGATAGATGTATGTATGTTAGAGTTGGACGAACCATTAAAAGCTTTTCTTAAATTAAAAATTAAAAATTGAAAATGATAGTGATAAATCAATTTCTCTATGATTTCCAATCTTAGTCATATTTACGTATTTATTAATCTTTTAACGGTTCATATATTGCATCTTAAAACATTACATAGTTTGATTTTTCACCCATAATAATTAGGAGTATGTTTAGAAAGGAAGCGGAGTGGAATGAAGTGGGAGTCTTGGGACTGCATATAGTAGCTCATTTCTTGTTTGAGGTTACTTTTATTTTTACTTGGAGAGACTAGGATTGAGATTTTAAATAATGTATTTGTTATCAGAGTTGAAAAGTTCGTTGACCAACTTTCGAATACGTGAGATAATCGTCGTCTGCAAATCTCCAACCACCAATTCCAATGACTCCATTTGCAAACTTTTGACAACTGTCATCACCAACCTATGCATGGTTGCCACCGTTCAACTTTAATTTTTTTTTTTATAATAAAAACGCTTTTGGTATATATAACAAACCAAACAAACTCGTATATACAAATACTTTAAAAAATAATTGTTAAACACATTTGTGTTTTTATTTTGAGCAGTTTTATCAAAAGTGTTTTTGGTCAATTTATTTGCTCGTAAACTTATAATTATTTTTTAAATTTAAAAATTACTTAACAGTCAAATAAAAATTAAGATTCAAACTTTATGATTTTCTTTTGTAAAGATGTTCTAATGGAGAAACTATTTACAAGATATATATATAAAAAAAACTTAAATAAACTATATAGAATTTAATAGATGTTGCATTTTGTAAATAATTTTAATTTTTTTCTCTATTTGAAAATGATTATTTTTATTATTCTTAGGATATAATTTAATAAAAAAACTATAATTTTTTAAAAGTTGAATTTGATTAAAATACTATTTTATTTCAATAGTTACCCTATTTTGATTATAAAAAAAGACATTAGGTAATTTTATTTCAAAAACCTAATCAAATTAAAACAACAAATTATTAAATAAATTAACTAAAGGAGTGGTAGGGTAAAAGTTGATTACTTTTTAGAATAGCAGTAACTATAATAAAAGTTGATTACTTTTTAGAATAGCAGTAACTATAAATGAAAACGACTTAGTAAAAGAGAAAAGAAAAAAAAAATTGATTATTAGTATGATAGGAGTAATTTACAATTTTTTAAAAAAATAGTAAATTTAAAAAAAAATATTTAAGACAAATTCTATTACTCATAGTGATAGAAAATTATTCGTATATAGAATCTTATAAATATTTTAATTTATTTTATTATTTTAAAAATATCCTTTTTTATAATTTAGATTATAATCTAAACGTACATTAATAATAACACAATTTATTATAATTCAGCTACTGTAATTAAATAAAGAGCTATATTTAATCCGTAATTAATAAATGATGGGGATGAAACCTCCCAAAAAGTGTTTTCTTTTTAGTTCCTTTTGGAAGGATTTAGGGCTTCAACCCTCTTAGTGCATTTATTATTTTTTGACAAATTGAGAGAAGAAAACTTGGGAAAAAGAATATGTTGATTTTAATTTATTGTGTGGTGTACCTTTATATCTATAAAGTATTTGCACTTTTTTTTAATCATATCTTAAGTCTCCCACTATTTGTTTATGTAATATTATCCTTACCTTTTTCACCATTCTAAGTTGTGTGTGTGTTTGAAATTTTAAAATATTAGGAATTTCGAAGTATTTTTAACATTTGTAGTACATGATTAAACACAAAAGAGGGTAGAGAGTTTGGTAGAAACTTAGAAAGAGTTTATGTCCTTTTTGCAATGATGAGTTGGACTTGTTGTGAATATATATTCAAATTCATTAGTTATAATGGAAAATTTGGGTCTTCCTTTTTATTAAATTCTTTTATATGCAAGCATATGAACACAATTGTATGTTGTTATTTTTGGAGTAACCTAGTTCATAAAATGAAATGAGAAATTTAATTATTCAAATCATATGTTTTTTGTTTTAAAAAATAAAATTGAAACTTGTTGGAGTTCGGACTTGGTCTGCTTTGGATGACGCAACAAGCTTGTTCGTGTTTCAACTTCAATGACGCTAATGACTAAAATTAGTAAAGAAAACACATGGTTTAAGTAAACATACAACAAGTAAAACCAAAACTCTCATTTGGAAATTACTTACTATTTCCTTCTACAATTAATAGGACTTTTTTCGGAGGATACGGGAGATTCATGCAAAATTAAATGAAAATTGATTAGGAGATTTCTTTGGAGACCCGACTTTCTCCAATTTGCCGCAGAGAAATTTGCATGGGATGGGGTTGAGGAGAAGGAAAGTTTCTCTATCCCCTCCCAGGGTCTGTGAATATCTCTAATCATAAACCACGTTTGTAAGTTGTTTATCAATAGTACTTTGTATATTAAACTTAATATGACTCATAGTAACTACAAATAGCTTTAAAATATATTTTAAATCTGCTACCCAAAAGATGTCTAAAACTATTCAATGTAAGACTTTATATCATCTCAAGTTTTCAAATTTTATTTTTCGAATTGCCTAACCACACAAATCCTTATTTTATCAATATATTTTATCCCTTTTCTATCCTTTATATATATCTTTACTAAAATGAAATCTCTATAACGCATCATATCCCAATTTTATTTTTCAAATCCTAAACACTTTACTCCTTTCTAATTCGCTATTGAGTAACTAATATTCTAATTCTAAAGATTTTTATTTCAAAGATAAGAATGTAGCTTTAATTAATAAATAAGGCTTTTTCTAATAGTTTGTTAAATACAATTCAAAAACTAAAAACTCAAACAAACAAATCATAAGATGGATAGTATAATTTAAAGGATAATAACTAAGTGTATAGCAATATTTTTTAAAAGCCATCTATTATCGATAAACTTTTGTTTATGAATGATAGATCACCACCAAATATATAGTTTATTGTTTATGGACTATAAGAATTCATTAATAATAGAAATCTATACTTTATTATATTTGTAATTTTTTTTTTAAAAAAACTAATTGTTATACATATGCTAATATTTATAATTTAATTGTTATACTTGTAATTACTATTCAACTTATTGTTGCATTTTCAAAAACAATAAAGGCTTAAAGATGGAAAAGAAAAAGTTTTGAAGTGGAAGATAGGAAGTAGTGCATCTATAGAACCATAATTGTTGTATGTCATTTCAAGTGAGAGGAAAAGAAGAGGATAGTGACAATAAAAGAGAGTGAAACATAGTGGCTATTGAAGAAGGAGGTAGATTGAATATTAGCTACGATGGAATATTGGAAAAGGAAGGGAAAAAAAAGAAAAGAAAAGAAAAATTGTGAATTTGCATTTTATTTCTTTTAATTTTTTTAAAAAGAAATTACTTTGAGATAATAAAAACAAATTTGTAAATTGAATAATCTATTAATGAAACACATTTAAAACGTTATAACAACTCAATTACACATAAAATTAAAAGTTTAAGAATGATCTATTAACATTTTTTATGTTTTGATACCTATTTTACACACAGAATTTTTAAATGTTAAAAAACATATCCGACACTTTTAAAAGTCTACAAACCAAGTTGATACAAAACCTAAATTTCAAAACTAAGTTTAAATAATAAGTCATGCCTATGAATTTTGTCTCCCCTCAAGCCAATTGGAGCCCTAGACCCAAAAGAAGAAAAAATCTCCTGGAGAATGAGTGCATTAGATCAGACCATCCTCAAGTGGATGTACATTACGCTACCAAGCCCAGAAATATTACTTGATTAGATGAGTCATCACATACCTGTGAGAATAATTGAGTCATCACATATATTATGGAAGTATACAAAACAACATTATTATGGATCAAAATAGTAGAAGTTAAGCATGAAAAGTAATTAGGGTTGAGTGTGGGCGAATGGGTTAGATGTGTAGAAAGAGTCGTAGTGATGAGGGTTGATGGACCACAATGAGCATGAGGAGGAAGAAAGGGATTAGTTAGTTAGTAAAAAGGAAGAGAAAGGGGACATTTGATTGGGGGGAAGAGAGATTTGATTTTGGAAGAATATTAGGGGAAAGAGAGGCACATGGCCGACAATCCCCTACATAATAAAAACTTACACACTTTCAATGGCACTCAATCAATTTCTTTTTTCCTTTTCTTTTCTCTTTTTTTCTTTCTCTTCTTTTCTCTAAGTAAACGACGAAACAAACATCCCCAAACAGAATATTATTCAACACACCATACTCTCTCTCTTTATATATATAGAATTTTAAATGCAATTTCATGTGTATATATGTGTGCATGTTATATATGTATATGTGGGTTCCATTTTCAGATTGTGATGTCTCTGTCTTTTTGGTCTCATTGGGAGCTGAATGTCTCATTGTGGATTATTTTGGAATCAGATGGGTCAATAGGCCAGTGGGGTTGAGAGATTGAATATAATTTTTTTTCTTTTACACAATTCCAAAGTTCAACAATCAAAATAATACATCACAAAGTTTTGAAAGGTAATGAAAATTACCAAAAGAACATGAAAAAACTCAACTCATATTTACGTGATTTATCAATAGTGTGTTGGCTATGTCTACATAGTAGAGGACTCAAAATAATTTTATTGGAGAGAATGCTACATAATACAAAATAAATGGTGTCTCTAAGATTAGAGATTAGTTTATATAGTACATTTTTCTAAATTCTAAGATCATATTTCATACATAAACATGTATAGTTGAATATCGTAAATTAAATGATGTAAATTCTAAACATGCATTATCTTTGAAACTTTTAAAAGATTCATATTTTGTCATTTGAAACCACATATAACATATTCAAAGCCTTCCAAAATGATGCCTTGCAAAGTTTTAGGAGCATAATCAAAACATACGTCAAAGACCGGGTATTTCTTTGTCAATTAACCTATTTTTTTGAAAAGCAATTGGGTGTTTCATTGTTTCGTTAAGTTGATTTAGGTACTTCTCGCATAATCTAATTGGATCTCTTTCATTCGAGTAAGATTTCTATTCATTCATGTCTCCCTCCCAAGTTCAAAATGTTTCATGGCCACCAACTTCTGCTTGGTTCATCCTCAAAGAACATTTCATTGGAAGATGTTCTACTCGGCTCTCATCGGTAATGATTGACTCAACTTAAGACTTTTTATAAACAAACATTAGACGTTACTATATATGCATGTAGGTTTAAGAAACATAAATTTTGAGGGAAGATTTCAATTTTGGAATTTTGTGAAACTTGGATAGATTTTATACTTTATAAAGGTAAAGTTGTTTTAGGCAATTAAACTTGAAGATTTTGGTCATGTTTAGGGTGTTGGTAAAACAAATGGGAGATACAAAATATGAGAAATGTGAAGTGTTGGACCATACATTTAAATAGTAGAGCAAAGAGAGAGAAATAAAAGCGGAAGCTTTAACTTTTTATTAAGGTTAAAGGGTAATTAATTAAAACAACTTTAAAATAAAATTTGTGAAATATCATGAAACATAATTTAAACAAAATTCCAACTGTTAGGGTTGTTTTTTAATTTTTAATTTTTAATTTTTAATTTTTAATTAATGGGCTGAATATTTGTAAGAAAATATTGTGCAATATATTCCAATTAGAAGAGAGAAAGCAAGTAAGTAGCTGAAACTTAAGGTAAATGGTCTACAATAGAAGCAAGCTTTGAAAATTATTCTTGGGGTGGTTGGGTTTCTTTTTGTGTATCTTTATTAGTGAAAATGAATATCAATATTT
>JBBPDI010000032.1:16916407-16940786 GCA_037974545.1 Cucumis variabilis
CTTAAGAGAGCAATTTCTCTACTTACTCTATCTATAGAGAAGGAGTGAATTCCTTCTTGTGTAGTTGTGTTCCCAACATCCTAATCAAACAAATCCTCAAAATGGTAGGCCTATTGAGTTGACGATATAGGCGACTCTCACCCATGCAAATCAAAGAATTGCCTTCATAGACAGGAGTTCACAGCTCACTCAGGATTCAGGTCAAGTCACCTATGGTCATCTTGGTGAAATGTAGTCTCAACTAGTAACGGTGTTAATAAAAGAGACTATTCATTTCATGGTCCGATCTTATACAAACTCTTTATATAGAATACCCCTGATCTAATGTCTCGACATGAATGATTAGGATCAAATCATTTGTAGCACTTTAGAACAATTATAACAACTACAAAGCAAGTCGTATTCGTAGTGTCACTAGGATAAGGTATCTAACCTTATCCATCTACTATAGATCATTTAGGTTATCATTTAAGCATGATTCACTTGTATGTCTCCACATACATGTTTAGGTTACAGAAGATAACCTTGGATGTAGTTTATTAGTTTTGTGGGTTAATGCAACTAAATGTCAAATAAAATAACACTTTATTTTATTAGATAAATAAAATGTTTGTATAACATACACAATTATAAACTACAAGACCACAAGATTTAGGGCATCGATCCCAACAATCTCCCACTTGTCCTAAAGCTAGTGGGATGTACAACATAAAAGTTAAAACACTATAATAGTACACAAAACAAGAAACTAGGCATACAATACGCACCCAGTAAATCTTTCACTTGCCCTAGATTAAGTGTGGCATATCACATAGACCCAGACTCTCTAGGTGATCCTCAAACACCTTAGTCGTGAGAGACTTTATAAAAGGATCAGCAATGTTGTGCGCCAAAGCTATTTGTGTGACAATCACATCCATTCGATGCACTATCTCTCGAATCAAGTGATACTTGCGTTCAATATGCTTTCCACGCTTGTGGCTTCTGGGCTCCCTAGAATTAGCCACAGCCCCACTGTTATCACAGTAAAGTGTAATTGACTTTGACATATTTGGAACAATTTTCAAATCAGTCAAGAATTTCCTAAGCCAAACAGCCTCTTTGGCAGCTTCACAAGCGGTGGCATACTCTGCTTCCATGGTGGAGTCAACAATACATCCTTGCTTGATACTTCTCCAAACTACAACTCCTTCATTAAGAGTGAACACTGAACCTGAAGTAGATTTCCTAGAATCCCTATCAGTTTGAAAGTCAGAGTCTGTGTATCCTGTAAGGATCAAATTCTTAGAACCATACACAAACATGTAGTCCCTCATTCTTCTAAGATACTTGAGGATAGTTTTAACGATAGTCCAATGAGCTAATCCTAGCTTAGATTTCTAGGCCAAAGTCTTCTTGCTCGTTTCAGAATCTTGATTGAAAATGAATTTGTTCTTCATCTCAAATCCCTGACACTTCTCCAATTCTTTCTTAACAAAATCAAGGTAAAAGCAACCTCAAATGACCCATACTCTCTATTTATAGACTTCTTCGATGATTTTTTTCATACCAAAATGATTTCTCTAACAGATGATAGAAAATGGGTCAATCTCAAAACGCCACATGTCTTTTCAATCCTTATCTTGAACTCAAATTTGGAGGTCGAGTCCCATCAATCGCCGACCTACTGATATATGAATCACGTCACTGTCTTTAGGTGAAGTAGGTTAGCTTGTTTGTTTGGTCGCCACTTACCTTCTCCGCATAGGGATCCTTATCATAGGGCTTTCATCGTGTTAATGATATGGGATCAAGGCCTTACAACTAAGTTTTTTGAGTGAGTGATATTTCTAAATGTTTGTAAACTTAAAGATTTCTTTAAATTCATGTTTGTAATGAATGTTTATGAAGAGATTTAAATAAAAGCTAACGTTTTAAAAGCAATGTTCTTTTGTTTCAATGAATGTGAAAGAATGTTTTCAAAACATTAGTCTTAATCCTATCAAAGAGCTAATTGTGATGTGCACATAAGGAGTAAAGGTAGCCATGTAGAAAAGGACTGCATGGTGGAGTGAGATCAAGGTATAAAAGATGTGCATTGTGTTAGATAGCCTGAGCAATGATGAATGAACCAAGGTATTCCCAGATGTTGTTGATGAAAAGGACATCATAGTAGTCTAAATGTGAGATGATGGGTCTTGGCATAGGGAATGGTTCACCATTTCAGCGAAAGAGATGCAAGACTAATGTGTATTATGTATTACGCAATTGAAATAATTATGATTTATGTAACGCATTTCCAAAAGGTTTTCTTAAAACTTCGCTCACTAAATCTTTTGACTTATGTTTTAAATTTTCCTACTTCTCGGGAGATCATGCGTTAAGGCTAGAGTAAGAAGGACTAAAGGGCTAACTAGGCGAGAAGGTTGTCTGAGGCGTTCAATTTAAGTTTAATACCTGTGTTTCAGGAATCTATGTAAAGTGTAATGTAGATCGCATGATTGGACGTTAATAAAAAGGCATTGAATATTTTTTTCCACTATGTTATTTTGGTGTTACATTTCTTATCATCTAAGTTTAAGTTTAAACTTAAGATTAAATATTTAAGCTAAGGTGCTAGACGATTAAACAAAACTTAAGGTCTAAGTAGAGCTTCCTAGTGTTTAAACACTACATGAATGCTCAGGTCATACCGTATAACGTATAGCAAGTTAGAATGCTTGTGGGACGAGGTGTGACAAAAAGCATTCAAGATATCTATATATTATTAAATAAATAATCAAATATTATCTAATATAAATTAAATATTTCCCCTTTAGGTAAAAACTGTTGAGAATGAATTTTGTACCTCTGTAGTTCTTCAGATGTTGTATGTTGTACTGAGAGTTGGCATCTAAATGTTGAAGATGGATTGTTACAGTTTGGATATTTAGTGGCTTGAGGATGGAATTTTTGTGATTTTGGTATGAAGATGCAATGTTACAGATGGAGTTTCAGTGGTTTGAAGACGGAATTTCTATTTGAAAATCAGAGATTAGGTTTTGCAGATTGTCGGCTCAAAGATGAATGAAAGGATTTTTATGTAATGAAGATAGGAATGGTGAGTTTGTGAAGAATTATATATTGAGCTTGAAGTTGAAATATGGGGGGTTGGAGATCGTATGATTGAAGATGAAGGGTCTGCGTGGGTTGTTTAAAAAATGTCTTTGTTAGTGGAATTGTGTGATTGATTAGAATCTAATGTCAGTTTTTAATAAAGTGTAAATATATTCTTTTAGTTGTAGAAAGTAGCTAACATGCTATATATTTAAGGGTATGATGAACTTTTGTCAATTTCTATTTATTTTATTTTAAATTCATTTTGCCAATATGTAAAATTAGGTTTGCCATTTTTTCAATGGAAACTTAGAAATATGGTATGTTTAGTTGGCCTATTCCTTTAGGGGCTGTTTAGAGATGGAAAGGAAAGGAAAGGAAAGGAAATGACTAAGATAGTCTTTTTCACGTTTAGGGAGGGACGGTTACCAGGGGGAGGAATATTTTTATTCCTCATTTATTCCTTCATAATCCCCCTAAATCCTTATCTTTCTTCTTCCTTTTTCCTCTCATGCTATGTGCTATCTCTTCCTTCCTCTTCATTTGGTCGCTCATCTCAATCCTTCATCTTAACCTCCCTTTAAATCTCCACAATTTGTTTGCTCATCTCATACATTATGCACAGCCTCCTTCACGCACTATGATTTTTTTCTTCGTCTTCTTCACATGTTGTGTTACCCATACACCTTTGGCCTCATCGGGTTTTCCACCACAAAAAGCGTGTACCTCGTTCGACCTCCATCACATTTTTATCCATCGCTCAATGTTTTCTTTTTCATGGTACATTTCTCCATCAATTTGTCTCCCACCACTTTTTTCTCTTCCCTAGGTTATTTTTCCCCTCTTCTCCTTTGATCTTCGTCGTCCTCCTTGGTTTGGGTTTTGTTGACTGGCCACACTTTCAATAAAATGTGGTCTTCATTTCCATCTCATCAGTCGGAGTTTTGTTGACTAGGTCCCCGATTCCTTGCATGGTTTGTCTTCTAACACTACCAGAAATAAGATTTTCCCCAACATAGCAATACATCGTCGAAAATCCTAACCAATATCGGGAAAGGTTATTGTAATGTCACGGACGACGTCAGTAGGCACATCTGAGAAAGCCCGTCAGGGAAAGCACATCGGGGATACTTTCCCTGACACAGCTCACATCAGCGATGGGAAAATTTTCCCTGATGCACCCTGCAGTACATCGCAGACGACTTCTGTGACGTGTGCGTCGCACAAGGCTTCTGCGACGTGTGCGTCGCGGAAGGCTTTAAGTATTTTTTTTAATTATTTATTTTATTTATATATGAAAATAAATCCACTAAATTCTTCTATTTATTTATGTCCTTGTCAGATATGGTTGATGTTGCTCAAATTAATCTATTTTCAAGCAATTAATTGTTTTTAGAATAAAATTGGACAGAAGAAGGGACGTCGATTAACCCCATTGTCGTTCTGACTTCCCTCTACTGATGAGTGACAGATACTACCTCAGTTGTAGCTTTAGTGGTTCTGAGCAAGGTAGGAATTGAAGTAAATTTTCTTCCTTCTCTTCCACTACTGATGATGAGCTTCCCCTTTCCAATTTACATATATATGTCAATTCCTTTTTTATTTTTGTTCCATGTTCTGTTTCGTGGGTTTATTTAGCGAATTAATGTGTTCATATTTTTTTTGCCCATCGTGATGTCCTTTTATTTTGTCGAATGACTGTCTTTTTTTCTGAAATATTATGTTATGTTTCATACCTACATATAGTGCTACAGTGTTTGGGTTTAGATTTACGTATATAGACTTTGCATTTATATGTATCTCTATGGCCGTGGTGTTCCATTTTTCTCTTTTTTGTGCATGCAATATTAGAAAATTTTCATGTTCAACTTTCTCTGTTCAGTTCTGTCTTTCTCTTTGATTGTCTCTCTTTGACATGTGTTGTCTGCCCATGAATAATCATTTGACCATCTTCTCTTGTTTGTGTTGTCCACTCCACTTTTCACATTACATATTGATATAATTTTTTAGTTGGGGTCTTCAATGCATAAGTAACTTTTGTCTTCCCTTCCTATATATACATCGTCCCTCTTGCTTAATTATTTTGCTTCAGTGCTGCTGTTGACTATTGTTCTTAATTGTTGTGCATCTGTCTGTTTCCCATTCCATATTCGTATGTATGTTTACTTTTGATATTCCTTTTCTACATGGAATATTCTTAATTGTCACCTACTGATATGTATGTGTGTAGTTATTTTGCATCTATGCTATACTTTCATTTGTTGCATTACGTGTTTTCCATGCCTTTCATATCACTGCATTTGATAGGGTTTCCATGCCTTTCATGTTACCAGATTTGATAAGGTCTTCATGCCTTTCATATCACAACATTCAATGCATTGCATGTGTGATGACACTTGTTTCTTTATATGAAGTTCAATTTCAAAATTTTGAACAAACTTCCTTTCTCTGAGGCAGAAAACAAAACTTTCCAACTTGTCACGTTTTCATTTTTGTTTAAATGTTAACCGTTTCTTCCTATTGGTTAGGTCCATATTAAAAGGGTATGTTCTCACATCAGTTTTTCTTTTCTTTTCTTGTCTGCCATCAAAACCAAGAGTTTGTTGTCCTGATATATGTTTCATCCTTATCTTAGGTAGTGTGATCGAGTACGTAGATTGATGTTTTGAGGTACTAGGGTTTCTACATATTCCACTAACGTAGGTTAGTTTCTGTCACATGTATGTGTCTTCTTTTTAGTCTGTACCATGTATGAACAGTAGAATTGTTACATGAATATATTTGGACTTTCGCTTAATGTTGCATAAATTTAACTCGAATGGACATTATATTTTTTTTTCTTAATATACAATGCTTTTGACATGATCCAATTTCTGTTTACCCTTTTCTTTGCATTCCAATGGTACGTTTTTTGTGGCAAATGTATAAATAAGAGGGCTAATTTCATTTTTATGAATGGAGGATCACAATCCACATTTAGAATATCGTTTTGTAAGAATATTGGCCATCTATCTCACGATTGAAATTTTAGGTTCGCTTAAAACGATACTTTTACTTATACTAGATAACTAAAAATGTGTGTTGCACGTGAAAACCTTGTTAGTATATATTTTTGCTAAAATGAATACATAATATGTAGCAGTAAATTTAAAAAATAACAATATTAAAAACATATAATAAATCTTAAACGAGTACTTCTTTATATACAATGTTTTTTTTGTTTTTTTTGGTTACATTTCCAACATTTGAATTTTTATAATATTTTTCTTTCTCTATAACATTATTTAACTTTTTGATCAAGTCATTGTATAAACTAATTTGAGATTATAATTAAGAAGTAAGTGATAAACAATTAAATTTAACAAATATGTATGATTACCTTTTCATATATGATAATAAGTTTCAATACCTCGAACACTTCTCCCCTTTTAGTTTTATATATATATAGATATAGATATATAGATATATATTTGTTTTTTTTTTTTTTTGCACATAACACTCCCTTTGAGGCTCCAATTATTTTGAAAATATTTCAAACTTGAAATTAGCAAAATACTCCATTAAGTTTGCAGTTCTAAAGTGGAAATAAAAATTAACTTACAAAACAATAGAATTCAACAAAATGTAAATATTAACATTACCTTAAATCGTTTTTCTTTTATTGGAGTTGGCACAAAAAATATGTAGATAAAACTTAAAGACATCAAAAACATTGGATAACAAATTTAACTCAAATGATGCATCTATATTTAACTAAAATTGTATAATTCATGGTTATTGTTATGAGATTTTAAAAGACAATTTTTTTATTATAATAATCATACATATTTATTTATTATAAAATGTTACAAATAATTTATTTCCCATATTACAAACAAGTTATATTTTTTAAGCTATGAAATTTGGAAAACCAAGTCTATTTTGTTTGAGTGCAAAATTATTACAAATAGTATTAAATGTTTTAAATGATTTCTAAAAACATTATTCACCTACATAATGATTCTTTACTTGGCCACATGTGAGTAACTTTCTCCCTTTCTATTCACTATAAAACTTGTTTGTTATTATATTATAATTGAATAAATATTGAAATGGTAAATTAAAATGATTATTTATTACAAACACATAAGAAGAGGTGTGGGTTTTTTTTCATTATTTTTTAAAAAAGGTAAATTAAATGACAACAACTTAAGATTAGCATTAATACAAAAAAAAAAAAAAAGACAATACATGCATGTGGGTGACTTTTTTTATAAATTGAAAACAATAACGACTTAAGATTTATATTAATATGTAGGGTAATATTGTATTTTTAGAATTTGGCAAGGTGTAGAATCCTCTAAAAATAATTCTCCTCCTAACACGCGCGACACATATATTAGTGTTAGTATCATTTTTTTTTTAAATTTTAAAATATATAAATAACTACAATTTCAATCTCAACTTTTTTTATCCAAGATAAAAGTTAAATTATGTAATTGGGTTAATCAATATATAAAAAAAGTATGACAATGATTAATTGATTTCTATATAAATTAAATGTAAAAAATGTACCACTTAATTGTACGATAATGTAACCACCATCTTTAATATTTTGTGACATTTTTTTTACAAATTCAAGTGAATAGAAGTGAATATTCAAGTGCTTGTAAAAAAGAGTTAAGAAAGTTATTTATATAATTGTAAGAGATAGAAGTTATAAAATCTCTTAATAACTCATGATTAAATATAAATTCATAAATTCTATAAATCTAATATTTGAAATAATAAAGTAGAATCCACTTTTTATTTATGGATGAGACAACGTTAAAATAAAATAAATAGTTAATATTTATTTTATTTTATTTTATTTTTATATTGTTCAAATAATAAATCATTTTAATTTTTATGTGCAATAAGAAAGTTTTGAGTGTACTCGGTGGTGGGTTTTTTTCTTTTAATTATCAACACATAGAAAAGACTTAATTAATAAGAAAAATTTAGGTTTAGAAACAAATGATAATAGTTAAGTTTAAGATTTTAACATATGGGTAAAATAGTTTTAAAAAATAATTCTTCTCTTAACCACTTTTGAAGATAAAATTGTGTTTTTTTTCTTCTGAGATATGGATAAATATAATCATGTAGAACAAATTAAAATATAAAGTTACAAAATTCAAGGCTTTATTGGACTCGATTTCACAATTAACAATATATTTTATACCATTTTCTTACTCTCTTACATACAAAATTCAATAATGGTTGTAACCATATATTACAAATAAAAAAAAAACTAAAAGCATTATCAGACATGATTTTACAAAATTGACATTGCATCATTCTTTTTTTTTTTTTTTGTGTTCCACAACATGCATATCTTTGAGTCTTTCCCTAACATTACAAAATATTAACAATATTGCAACATAAAATTAAGCAAGGTTAGAATGATATTAAATTTAAACAATCATAGAAATTATAAGGCTAAGAGTGAGCTGTAGTAAGAAGAAATTTAAAGAAAGTCTAAGTAGAAGTGAATATTCAAATATTTGCAAGAAAACTATATTGTTGACAAAAAAGTTAAAACATTTTAAACTTATATGAATTATTCTAAAAATTTAACCATTGAAAT
This sequence comes from Cucumis variabilis, assembly GCA_037974545.1. Taxonomy (NCBI): domain Eukaryota; kingdom Viridiplantae; phylum Streptophyta; class Magnoliopsida; order Cucurbitales; family Cucurbitaceae; genus Cucumis; species Cucumis variabilis. The sequence continues at coordinate 16,925,091 of JBBPDI010000032.1, forward strand.
AAAGTGATAGAATTTTCATGTTTTAAGCTCTTTAATCTCTTAAAATCCTATAGGTTAAGAAGGGTGGCAAGAATGTAATTAAAATATAAAAAATATTTAATATTTTATTTTATTTTTAATAATAATAGTAATTAAATCATTTTAACTTTAATGTGTTATGAGTATTGTCTTTTTATTTTATTTTAAATAATTAAATTATTTTAACCTTAATATGTCATAAGTAATGTTTTTTTTTAAAAAAAAAAAGACTCATTGTATTACGCACATTGGTGGTTTTTTTAAAAGGGGCATTTTTAAAAAGAGCAAAATAAATTAAAATATTTACAAACTATAGCAAAATTTTGGATTCTATCACTGATAGTCTTTTATCACTATAGCATATCAGAGATAAAATTTGCTATATGTTGTAAATATTTTGTAAAATCTATTATTTTTAAAAATTTTCCTTTTTTAAAATTACCAATCTAGCCTAAAACATTCAACAACAATATTTTTTATGTTTAAAAACAAATAATACTATTGTAAATTTAAGACTAAATGTTTGAAGAAACACATTATTAATTAATTCTAAAAATTCTTAATCAATAAAAATATAAAATATGAACCTAAGCAAGAACGAAATGAAGAACATAATTAAAATTAGCGAATTATCATTTGGACAAAATGGTTAAAAAATTGTTCTCCATGTTAGCCACACTTTAAGGTTGTAAGATAAGATAAATTAGTACAAAAGTAATTCTAAAAATGCATGTTTTTTGCAATAATTTTCTTTACAAATGAAAATTTTTTTATATAACAAATTCATATCATAAAACTAACAAAACAAAAAAAAAACATTTTCTTAAGCCAACTTACAACTTATGATATAAATATACTTTTTTTAAAAAAAAAGAAAAAGAAATTGAATATAAGATTGAGATACCTTGAATCAAAGCCATTCGATTCTATTCTTATTTGCTTAGCAATAAAACTCCTTAGAAATATGTGAAACAAACCTAAGTAGAAGAGAAAATTCAAATGTTTATAAAAAAAATTTTTGAAGAGAGTTCTTTATATATTTGTAGAAGATAAAAGCTACAAAATCTTTTGGAATCTCTTCATTAATATATATTTATAAATTTTGAAAATTAAATTATAAAAATAAAGAGATAACTTTTCATATTCTAATCTTAAATAATAAGTTGTGCACGAATGTGAACATTTGAAAAAATTATAAATGATTAATGACAATTATAATTTTATATTAATTAAATAATCATAAATTTAGAATCAATTAAATTTGGTTGATATTGTAAATTTAGAATTGGGCGAGGAGTAGAATTCTAACGACCCAACTTTTTATACTAAGCTGAGGTCATTATTACTAAAATAAACAAAGATTTGTTTTAATCAAAAACAAAATAAAACACTAAATTTTTTATGAAAAACTTCAAATACTCGTTCAAATCATAAACAAAGTATGTAGAGATAAAATAGTAGATAAAATCCTAGTTCGGGCCCTATTTACTTTTAAAGAAAAATAACCCAAAAGTACTTTAGTAAGTTTGATAAATTTAATAAAAATAGTAAAAGTCAAACACTGTAAACATAAAGCGAAAGCAACATAGACTTTTTCTTTATGGCGAGTCATGGTCACTTCTTGTCATTCGCCAACTTCACTCTTTCTTTACCTTTGCCTAAAAAATTAAACATAGGAAAGGGTGAGTATAAACATATACTCAGTAAGAGACCTATTACTAGTCTCGCTAAAAATCCTGGTTGAGAATCAAAATTCAATTAACCAAATCCTAAACATAAAAGGAACCAATTTAATAACTTAATAAAGTATCTAACATTAAGTCTTTTCCAATTCAACTTACCAACAACAATGCTTGAAACCAATTCAACATTTAAGGTATTGCACCAATGATTACTCCAAAAACTAGTCAATCAAACCTTCAAGAAAATAATCCATCTTTAAAAAAATACTCTCAACTTTAACCAAAATTAATTTACTTAAACCAAAAAAATTGATATTTGATGGGCATACAAAAAAAAAACCAATCAAAACCTACCAAAATCACCAAATGGCTCAAATGACTTAAGAAAAGAGGGGCAAGAGGCTTGGCTTGGTTAGGAAGGAGTTCAGCTGGAGGATGGCTTACACAACTCGAGTAGAAAACTCACGACTTCAAAAATGACTCAAAAAGAAACTCAACTCGAGCTAGCTATATTTGAGGGGATGCAGCTTGCATAAGGAATGGCTTGGACTCAACTGCGTGATGGGTAGTGGCTTACGTGTGAGAAGGCTGGCTCGGGGCTTCGACGGAGGAGAACTTCGAGCCACAGTAATAGGGCAGAAATGACACTCGATGATGGCTTGCCTAACGGAACGAAGAACACGAAAGAGATACAGACTATTTGGGCAGAATAGCAGCTTCACGATGGCTTGCAACTTGGAAACGTGATAACCATGACGGAGCTTCGTCTGAGCACGTGATGATGAAGTTGGCATGTTGGGAGTCATCGGATGGTCGAGGGTTCACCGAAGAGTAGATAAGCGGTGACTAGGTCTTTTGAATATTTAAGCTTATAAAGAGAAATGAGAAAATGGGAAGTGTTTATTTCACTAAAAAATACTCAAAATAAATACACATCTTAAGTCTAAAAATAGATTGCACAATGCTAGCAATTAACCCCAATAACTCCATAACAATAGGAAATTAGACTTGACTACAACTAATAATAACCTCAACTATTTCCTAGAACCTACAAATTGACTAGACCAACTCAAAACTAATTTGCAATTTTTTTAGTTACTAACATTCTCCTCCTAACTCAAATACTGTAAACACCTAACTTGGTTCTAAGAGCTTGAAAAGAACCCACACAAAAAGACTTAGTGAAGATATCGGCCACTTGCTCTTTTGAGCTACAATGCACCAGTTGCACTTCTCCTTCCTTTTGCATCTCTCTTAGAACGTAATACTTGATCTTAAAATGTTTGGTCCTTTCATGAAAACAAGATTCAATGAAATAGCTAGAGTGTCTTGATTATCCACAAACACCTTCAAATTTGTCAATTTTGGTTTAATATCAAACCAAGTTTCATAGGGCGTCTTCTTCTTCAATACCCTAATAGGTAGTCTATTTAATAGAAAGACTATTGTGTATACTGCTTCAGCCCAAAATTCCTTTGTCACATTCTTCTCATGCAATAAGCATCTTTTCATCTCCATAATACTCCTATTATTCCTCTCACTGACTCCATTTTGTTATGGAGAAATGATAGAATGGAAAGTATTTATTTCACTAAAAATTCTCAAAATAAATACACATCTTAAGTTTAAAAATAGATTATACATTGCTAGCAACTAAACCCACTAACTCCATAGGAATAGAAAATTAGACTTAACTACAACTAATAATAACCTAACTATTTCCTGAAACCTACAAATTGACTAAACCAACTCAAAACTAATTTGCAATTTTTGAGTTACTAACAAAGTCACAATGAGGGAGAAGAAGAAGTTTGAATAGGATGTGCATGCCTATAGAAAAATACTTAAATATTTATTATTATTATTAATTTTCCTTAAATAATTTCCTTTCCCTTAGATTCTTTTCCAAAAATCAAATTAATCTTCTCTCTTTATTAAATTCCTATCAAATTTTCTTTTTATCTTCTTCCCGATTATCTTCACTAAATATATATACAAATATATATATTTATTCATCTTTTCTTTATTTTCACTTAATTCTCCATTCAATCTAAACTATTCTTTTACCAAAATAATTATCTCTTTACCAATAATTATATTTTCCAACAATATAATTATTTTTCTTTTTCTCCCTCAATAATATCTTTTCCTCCAAATAATTATCCTTCCAAAAATCAATAATATATTATTCTTAATAATTATATTATCTCCATTAATATAATTATTTTTAACCTTTTGTTGAGCACGAAATTTTGGTCAATTAAATTTTGCCACGTCATCACAACAAATATTGTGATAATTATATTTTTATTGAATTTTGATAATTAAGTTTACTCAACCCAACCCAATTCAGGTCCAATAAGCAAATGGGCTCAAGCTCAAATCCAACAAGCAAATGGTCCCAAGTCCAATACGCAAATGAGTCCAAGCCTAATAGGCAAATGACCCAAGCCCGCTTAAAGCCCAGGAAGTTTCTCTATAAATAGAAACATTTGCCATTCATTTAAGAAAATCTTGGGTTAAAGGAAGAATTGAAGCTCTGAAGTACTGAAGCTCTAAAGAATTGAAGATTCAAACTTCTACAACTTTTCAAGACGTTCAAGTCCGTATCAACCTCGAGATCAACATCTTCTGAAAGATTGAAAACTTGGAAGATTAAACTTTTCTCGAATTCCAGAAGATTAAAGTTCAAATCAACTTGCAACTACAACAACTTGAAGATCAAAAACCAAGAAGTTCTAAGTTTTTAACTTGTATTCGAGAGAAAGCATCAAATGAGTAAATACTAGAGACTATATTCACAATATTCATCAATCCACGAAATACATTTCTTAGAAATCTCATGTGAACAGTTTGGCACGCTCAGTGGGACTGTCTTTACCTTTCATCTCTTTCTCTTTTTTGAAGAACTAAAGAAATCATGACATCTCAAGGCAACATTTCTAAAACTCTAAGCGACATTAGCAAGTGGTCAAATACTCACAGTCGCTCAAGGGAAATTCAGTCGTTTGAGGATATGCCACCCTTTGAGATCACAAAGAATATTTGGGAACAAATATCTAGTCCACCAAAAGGTGGAATTGTAATCAAAGAAAATTTTGTGATTGACGAGCACAACTCATCTTTTGAATGCCCATATGAGGAGATACCTCATCCAAATATAATGTAAGTTATGGTGACTGGCAAGGATACAAGCAAAAATAGAATGATAGAGCTTGAAAAGAAGGTTAACATGCTCATGAAGGCGCTTGAAGAAAGGGACTACGAGATTGAATCTCTAAAGAATCACATCGACAGTCGTGACACTGCTGAATCAAGTCACACACATACCATCAAGAATACTAACAAAGGAAAGACAATTATGCAAAAAAGTCAACCACAAAATTCAACTTCAATTGCATCGCCGTCTGTTCAGTAATTGCAAAAGATGATTGCAAACTCCATCAAAACTCAATATGGTGGACCTACTTAAACATTCTCTTTGTATTCTAAGTCGTATATGAAGAGGATCGACAATCTGAGAATGTCGAATGGGTACCAGACACCCAAGTTCCAATAGTTTGATGAAAAGGGAACCCTAAAATCACATGTTACTCATTTCATTGAAATATGTGAAACTGTTGGTACTCAAAGAGATTTGTTGATGAAATAATTCGTTTGAAATTTCAAAGGAAATGTCTTTGACTGGTACATCAACCTGGAGCCTGAATCCATTGATAGTTGGGAGCAGCTTGAGAGGGACTTTCTAAATCATTTCTACAGCACTCGTCATATTGTCAGCATGATAGAGCTAAGTGTCACCAAGTAGCGAAAGGAGCCAGTCACCGATTATATTAACCGCTGGAGAGTATTAAGCCTTGACTGCAAAGATAGATTAAATTAATTATCGACAGTAGAGATGTGTACTCAAGGAATGCATTGGTTACTCTTGTATATCTTGTAGGAAATAAAACCCCGTACCTTTGAAAAGTTAGCAACTAAAGCTCATGATATAGAGCTAAGTATTGTTAATAGAGGGAACAATGATTTGTTGATTTCAGAAATTAGAAAAGAGAAGAAAGAAGTGAAGAGCACCCAGAAGGTATCGAATGATGCTACTAAGGAGGCTATGGTCGTCAGCACAACCCCTTTGAAGTTTGTCTCCAAGGAAAAGAAAATTGAAAAAATCCCAAGATGAAGGCAAAAAAAAAGATGTTTAACGTTGAAAGAAAGACAAGAAAAAGTTTATCCTTTTCCAGACTCTGACTTACCTGATATGTTGGAACAACTATTAAAAAAGAACTCATTCAACTTTCTGAATGTAAACGACCTACAGAAATGAGGAGGATAAATGATCCTAATTACTACAGATTTCATCGGGACATCAGTCGTCTCGTAGAGAAATATCTTGTATTGAAAGAGTTGATTATGAAATTAGCTCTAGACAAAAAGATTGAGCTAGATCTTGATGATGTGGTACAAACAAATCATGTCATAGTAACGATTCATCTAGATGGTCGATTACCTGCTACAAGGAATCTAATCCAATTTGAATCTTTAGAGCCTATTTTTATATCTTCTTCACTAGAGGCCTTATAAAATGACGACCTCTAAATTGTTGGTTTCAAAGAAGACGAAAAGCGGGTAGAGGATGCTGATGGGGGATGGACGTTAGTAACGCATTGAAAGAACACAAACAAAATTTTGCTAAACAAGAATCTCACTCGTACCAAGAATACAGAAGAAAGGGTAAGTCTCAGAGAAGAAAGACAAGAAAGAATGCGAGAAAGTTTCAACCAATCACTGAAGAAAGTGAGCTTCCTCGACGACGACAACCAATAACTCTAAAGGACTTCTTCCCTGAAAACTTTTCAATTGAAATAGCTTCATCTCATGTGGTCAGTACGACTGAGGATGACGCTTCTCCCTCATATCATGTGGAAGTAGCCACCAAGCCAGAGAAATTTCCTTCTTTTCGCATAAATGATCTTCTGTCACTCTTGCGAGAAATCAAGGATACCATTATCGAGATGTTAAAAAATGATGATGTCTTGACTATTTCTGCATCACAAACAAAGGCATGTGATTTCTATTGTATGTCGATAGCATTTAGTGATGAGAACTTGTTACTTGGGTCAAAGTTTCATAACCGACCCTTATTCGTGTTCGAATATGTTCGAGAGTAAAGGCTCAATCGAATTCTCATCGATAATAATTTTACCATCATCATTCTGCAAAAATCAACCATGAATCAATTGGGTATCTCAATTGAGAAGTTATCAAGCAATAAATTGGTGATTCATGGCTTTAATCAAAGAGCACAACGGGCATAGACATTGTTCATTTGGAAATCGCTATAGAGGATTTACAAGCAAGCTTAATATTTCATGTGATCGATTTGAGGACCACTTATAAGATGTTGTTAAGACATCCATAGATACATGAAAATGGAGTCGTAACTTCTACGCTCCATCGATGTTTTAAATTTTATAAACAGGGAATTAGGAAGGTTGATGCTGACACTAAGTCATTCTCAGAGGCTGAGTCGCACTTTTTCGATGCCAAATTTTACACAAAAGATGATGATGTAAGTGAAGTCATATCATTCGAAGTTTCTATAGCCAAAGGCACTTATAAGCTCGAGCAAATAAAGATCACAACAAAGAGGTCAAATAAAGGGGATGCACTTAATGGTCAAAAGAATGATGAATCAACAACTCGGTTTAAGTCTGAGGTGTCAGAGAGTGAAAAGATGGAAATCCCACAAGAAAAAGCCGCAAAATCTCTTGTTTTACAATATGTTCCTTTATCTCGACATAAGAAGAAAAAATCATCGTTTGCAGAATATTCAAAAAACATGACGATCGAAAGCATCAAAATATTAAAGGAAAGTCTCACCACACCCCTTACCAAGATATACAAAGGAGAAACAAAAGGACTTGAGAAAAAGGACATAGAGGCATTCCTTCTAGAAAAACAGACAGTTGAGGGCTTCGACCCAAAAGCATATAAGTTGATGGCAAAGACAAGTTATGACTTTACAACTCACACTAAGCTTAAATTCATGAAATATTCGATTAAAGACCTGGATTTTCCCCTACCCAAAAGAAGCTTCAAAAGCAAGGATATTTTATATCTAATTCGAGAGCTGAGGTTGGATATAAGTCTTCTAAATCAATTTGAATATTAGGTAAAGGAAAAATAAAAGTTGCAAACACATGCCACATTACTGTTGAAGAAAGCAAATACTCCAAAGAAGGCGAAAAAGGTCAAAGTCAAAGGAGTTATGTTTTTTACCACATCACTTCTCCTATTGTACATCCTTCAGTGTTCCAGCAATGGAAGATAAAAGTCAAGGTTCAACTTTTGGTTCCACTCGACTATCTACCCTTCAAAGGTTAAATGCAACTTCAAAGAAACTACAATCTGCAAGCCCAAGTTTGGACACAAGAGAACCTGCCTTCAAAAGGTTAAGCGTGTCAGTAAAAAAAGGCAAAAAGAAACCTCATGTAGCCGTCTCAAGCAAACATGGCTTACCAACAGAGGACGAGAAAATTCGCAGTGTAGTTCCATCCAGAATGAAGAGAAAAATGTTCGTCTTAGTAAATACAGAACGTTCATTAAAAGTAAAATGACACAATGTTATTTTTACTCGACCTAAAAATAATGAACCAGAAGATGAAATAGATGTGGTAGGTTGTGGCCATGTTACGATAGAAGATGCATCAAACTACGAGACATTTTAGGAAGATGCCAAAGCCGCTTCATTACCACTTGAGGATGGGGGTCAATCAACAATTGATGAGTTAAAGGAAGTCATTCTTGGTACAATAGAAGAGTCTCATCTAACCTTCATAAGCGCCCAACTTTCTGATGATGAAGAAAACAAGTATGTGAGCTTACTAAAAGTGTACAAAGATGTCTTTGCATGGTTATATAAGGAAATGCCTAAACTCAATCCAAATGTCATTCATCATTTAGTAATCAAACTAGAGCATCGGCCCATCAAGCAAGCCCAACAATAATTTTAACCCAAACTTGTTTCTCAAATCGAGAAAGAGGTAAATAAGCTCATTGAAGCTGGATTTATTCATGAAGTCAAGTACCCAACATGGATAGCTAATATTATTCCAGTAAGGAAGAAGAATGGCCAATTACGAGTTTGTGTAGATTTTAGCGACCTAAATAATGTATGCCCAAAAGAAGATTTTCCTTTGTCTATCATGGAAATCATGGTAGACATGACTGCAGAGCATGAAGCTTTATCCTTCATGGATAGGTTATCATGATATAATCAGATTTGAATGGCTCTTGAGGATGAAGAGAAGATGGCTTTTTTAACTCTAAAAGGTATATACTGTTATAATGTAATGCCTTTTGGATTGAAAGACACAGGTGCCACATACCAACGCTCTATGTAAAGGATCTTTGAGGATATGCTACATAGACATGAAGAATGTTATGATAACGATCTTGCAGTAAAATCCAAGAAGAAATATGACCACCTGAAAGACCTAAAACTTGTCCTGGATCGTCTAATAAAAAAATATCAGCTAGGAATAAACTCTCTTAAGTGTGCATTTGGTGTGACCTTAGAAAAGTTTCTGGGATTCATCGTGAGACACCGTGGAATTAAAGTTGATCACTCTAAAATTGATGCTATTTAGAAAATGTCGAGTCTAAAGAACTTGCACGAGTTAAGAAGATTGCAAGATCATTTAGCCTACATCAAAAGATTTATATCTAATCTTGCGGGTCGATGTCAACCGTTCCAGAGATTAATGAGGAAGGATGCAATCTTTGATTGGAATCAGTCATGCCAAAATGCATTTGATAGCATAAAGAAGTATTTGCTCAACCTTCTGGTTTTAAGTGCGCTTGCAGCTGGAAAGCTATTGATATTGTATATTGCAGCTAAAAAAGATTCGCTTGAAGAATTACTTGTATAAGAAAATGACAAGGGTAAGGAATGTGCAGTCTACTATCTAAGTAGAACTTTGACTAGAGCTAAATTGAATTATTCTCCAATTGAGAAAATGTGTCTCGTTCTTTTTTTTTGCAATAGATAAGTTGAGAAATTATATGCAAGCCTTCACCATACATTTGGTGGCAAAAGTCGACCCTATTAAATATATCTTATCAAGGCCAATCATCTCGAGATGCCTCGCTAAATGGGCAATTATACTCCAACAATATGATATTATATATATTTCTCAAAAAGTAGTAAAAGGTCAAGCATTGGCATATTTCTTGGTTGATCATCCAATTTTATCAAATTCGAAATTATGTGAAGACTTACCTGATGAAGCTGCATAGAACATTGGACCATGTTCTTTGATGGTGCAGCACGAATAACTAGAGTTGGTGTCGGCATTGTCTTTATCTCTCTAGAGAAATATATGTTGTCATATAGTTTCACACTTAGTGAATTGTGCTCAAATAATGTTGCTGAGTACCAAGCCCTTATCATTGTCCTACAAATGGCTTCAGAATTTGGCATAAAATACATAGAATTATTCAGTGATTCGAAGCTAACTAAATCAGCTCTCCTATTAGTACAAGGTCAAACATCAAGATTTAAAACCCTACTTTGTTTATGTGAGAAGATTGATGGATAAATTCGACGGCATAATACTGGAGCATATACCAAGATCAGAAAATAAGAAAGCTGATGCACTAGCAAATTTGGCTACAACTTTAACAATCTCAAAAGATGTGCCAATAAACATTTCTTTTAGCCAAAAGTGGATTGTTCCCTCGATCGAAAGCTAATACGAATAAAATCATGTAATATATGTGTATGCAATTGATGAAAAAGATCGACGTCGGCCCATTCTAGAATATCTGAAGCATGGAAAACTTCTCACTGATCTTTGACATTGAGCTGAGATACTAAGAAGAGCTGCACAATTTATTTATTACAATGACACATTTTATCGACGCTCATATGAAGGTCTTTTTCTGCAGTGCCTAGGAAAAGAGGAATCAACAAAGGCCTTAGAAGAAGCACATTCAAGTATCTATGGTGCTCACCAATCTGGTCTAAAACATTAACATCAGTTGAAAAGAACGAGTTACTATTATGCCACTTTCATCCATGACTCGGTGCATTAGGCAAAGCATTGTGAAGTTTGCCAATTCCATGTAAATTTTATACATCAACCACCGAAGCCTCTTCATCCAACAATAGCCTCATGACCGTTTGAAGCTTTTGGACTTGACTTGGTAGACCGATCATCAGCTGGTCATTCTTACATCCTTGCATGAATTGATTATTTTTCTAGATGGGCTAAAGTTGTGCCATTAAGAGAAGCAAAGAAGGAAAACATCGTAAATTTTGTTCAAACACACATCATTTACTGATATGGTATTCCGCATCGCATTATGACTGATAATGGAAAACAATTTGCTAACACTCTGATGGATTAGTTGTTTGAGAAGTTTACTTCAAACAGTACAATTCTTCTATAAATTTTGTTCGAACACATATCATTTACCGATATGGTATTCCTCATCGTATTGTGACTGATAGTGGAAAACAATTTGCTAACACTCTGATGGATTTGTTGTGTGAGAATTTTAACTTCAAATAGTACAAGTCTTCTATATAGAATGTCGCAGTGAATGGACTGGCAGAAGCATTCAACAAAACCCTATGCAATATTTTGAAAAAAGTGGTCTCTAAGACAAAAAGAGATTGGCAAGAAAAGAATGGAGAAGCATTATAGGCCTATCGAACTACCCACCGTACTCTTACAGGTGTTACACCTTATTCTTTGGTTTACAGAGTAGAAGCAGTACTCCCGGTAGAAAGAGAAATTTCATCTTTGAGAATGACAATTCAATAAGGACTAACTACTAAAAACAATGCTAGACTACGCCTACAAGAGTTAGAAACACTGGATGAAAAGAGACTAGAAGCTCAACAAGCACTTGAATGTTATCAAACGCAAATATCTAAGACTTTTGAAAAATATGTAAAGTCTCGATCATTTTAGGTTGGTGAGTTAGTGCTTGCAGTAAGAAGACCTATCATCACAACGATACGAAAAATAAGTTCACACCTAAATGGGACGACCCTACATCATCAAAGAAATTTTCATGAATGAAGCATACAAAATCATCGATCAAGTTGGATTACGAATTGGCTCAATTAACGGTTAATTTGTCAAGAAGTTTTATGCTTAATTTTGTTTTGTAAAATAAAAGATCAATTGAACTACGTTATGACTTGATCTCTATGCTATAAAAGGGCACGTAGACAACTTAATGTTCACTTTAAGTTCAGTCACATGCCAAAAAGAAAAATGTCATGCTTCATTGTCCTCTCACATGTAAGAAATGCAAAATTCATGGGCAATCACATTAGAATAAAAAAAAATTCATTCAATAAAATCTTGAATTTACAAATATTGCAACAAAAAAGAAGGGCAAAAGGGTCAAAATCAAAACTTCCACTTGGAGTCTTAAATTCTTCATGTGCAGCCTCCATACTCTTGTGAACTGTAGCTAGGACCTCAATGGCTTCTTTAGTTAGAAAAGGTACTTTCGAGGGTGTTGACTGTTTGGCAACATCTAACTCTTGCTTGTTTATGGCCTCATTTTTCTCACTAGATAAGACCGACAGTTGCTTAGACTCAATATTTATACTCTGAAGTCTACTCTCTAGTTCATTTTTTTTCAAAGATAACTTTGCAGTCTTCTCATGAATGACTTTGGCATCCTCTCGTAGTTGATCCATCAAAGCTAAGGCTTCCTTAATAGCAGAAGTCTTCTTCTCTAACTAACAAGCCTTATTTGTCGACAACAACTGTCTAGAATATGAAGATTGTACATCGTTGGAACTGTCTATCCTCTTAAGGTAACTATTCAAATACTCTTCAAGAGGAGTCAAACTGTCTGCATGGATCTTCATAATTCTCGAGAGAACCGTTGCTATTTCTGGCCTAAGTCTTGGGATATATTCAAAAGGAGTGTGCATGATCTTGTTTTGAATGCCCCCTCCCCCCCCCCCATACACAAGGTTGTTTTTTTAAAAAAATTTAAAATTACATTTTTACCAACCCACTGAGAAGGCTCAGGGTGTTCTATTATCTGTTTCTTAGAGGTGCCTAGAGGCAGCTTAGAAATTTTGAGAGGAGCATGTATGGATGTGACCTTCACTGAAGGTGTTGTGGGACAGGCACCTCCTTTGGATGGAACACTCTCGATGTCTTTGCCACTCACTTTCATCTTGTCTCGATGAATCTCCTCAAAAAGAGCAGATGGAGTAAGGACTGTTTGATTGGTTTTGCAGCTAGTGTCTTCAGAGTACCAACTTCCTCAATGGTTGAATCAGCTACATGAGATTCTGTTAGAGATTCTTCAATGCCTACATTCTGTTGGAAACCAATGGTGGAACATCATGAATTCCTATAGCACTCGAGCCCTTTCCCCAAAAGTCATCACCTGATACCTTCGCTTTCTTCAAGGGTCTATTCAAATGATGATCACTTTTATTGTTGTCACTCTCGTCTTTATACTTTGTCACCTTCCTCTCATGGATACATCGCTTCAACTAAGCGAATTTGCTTATCACCCTGGTTGCCCCCTCGATTCTTGGGTAATTTTTGTTGCGATGGGGGAGGAATGACACTCTCACCAAATGGTGTATGTTGTCCTTAAAATAGGTCTCGTGTTTTGTGATCCACTAATTTTTAAATTATTATGTAACATGCTTGCAAGGCTCTAACAAATGGACAGGCAAGTATAACTCAGATAAAGTGTTATGCCTCACACACAACCTCCAATGATGTGATATATTATTCAGTGTGATCGCATGTGGCATGCCTATATCATTGAGGATATCCTTGCAAAATCCAAATTTTTGCCCAAATCGATATGAACTGTATGATGTTACGATCCAAATATTCCCACAACGAGATGACATGTAGCAGGAACGCATGCTTGCAAAATAGAAAGTCTATAGAAATGATGAATTGCGAGTATCAGTCATGCGTTCATGTTTATTTCAGTTACGAAGACTCGCGTGCCACTGAATTCTTACACCATTATGAATCAGTTCTCATGCCTCATATTCTTCAAAATAAATAAACCCATCTTCGTTTGAAAAGTTAACTATCTTGGGACCTCAAACTTCTTTCAGAAGTGGGTAATGGGTGCCAAAATAATGAGCTAACCAGCCATGGACGTAATGCATGAGAAAGTGAAAGTCCATGTGTTCTACTGAATTTGAGGCTTTAGTTATCAAACTTAGCCCATGATAAATGTTTGCCAAAACTAGGACTGCAAGATATAGATAGATCCGTCGGCCATTGAGATTGCAATCCTAAATACTCTAGGGATAAGAAATGATCCCTTTTACAGAAACACAAAGAGGCACAACCAACAAGATAATAACGTAGCTAAATATGTTGCATCCTTCAGATCATCCCTTATGCCAAGTTTTGAAAATAACATGTTTTCTCTAGAGGACCATTCTCAAGATTGGATCTTCGAGCCATTAGAGTTTGGGTAGATTTGGAGGTGATGCCTTCTTTTGCTTCCGTGCAACGTGCTTATCATAGCTCTTGGACCCAAGGTATCAGAATGAAATCCATAAGCTAATAGTCACGTGAGAGTCATTCTTGGAAGATGTCGTGTGGTCATCCCTCTACATACAAATTATTGAATAATGTGTTTGAAAAAGATACTGATATGTCGTCGAAAGATATTTTATCTAATCTCGTGAAGAGTTCAACTCTTTATAGGAAAGAATGATTTCCTCATAGAAATTCTCCTTAATCGAAAGACCCTCAAATGACCACAGGTCCCACAAAGAAATGGATAACTCGTCTGCTATGGTATGAAAAGTATTAGTCGAAGGACACCAAGCTTCACAAAATGCTCGAACCACATCATTATTACGATAATAGGTTTTCAAAGAGGTTGTTATGGTACCAAATAAACGAGCATTGTAGAGAACTCATAAATTTTGACCAACTATAAACTCTAACCACTCCCGATAGTAGTCACTAAAGCAAAATTCTCTAAGGACTTTAGCCATAGCGCTCCAACGTGTTTGACCTTCGATTAGACGATGTTCGAGAGTGAGTACTCTTTCAGAAGTAAGAGCCTTATCATGGATGAAGGATTGCAAGACCCATGCGTTCTTTCCCTCAGACAAAGGTATCTCCACAGATAATTTGGGAAGAATCGAGATGTTGTCTAAACATGGCCAATGATCTGCAAAAGGGTCTGCCCACGACTTTTCCACAAGAAGACTAAGTGCATCTTCTCTTGGTTGATTTTTGTTAGAAAGTATTACAAGATGTCTATTTTCATTCACAAATTGTTCTATGAAGTAAACCATTATTCTATAAAAGAAAAAAAATCACCAGAAGAGAATTAGTGCTAACAACTTGGTCTCGAAAGAGAGAATATATGAAAACAAGTATCATGAAATTCTAATTAGCAAGTAGCCAAAACATTGGATGCTATAATAGAGTTGCATCATCTATCATGTATAAACCTCAAGAAGTTGAAGCAGCAGACACCATGATAGAGTTACATCGTCTATCATGTAAAAACTCAAGAAGTCGCAGCAGTGAGCATCATGATAGAGTTGCATCATCTATCATGTACGAACCAAAGAAGTTGCAGCAGTGGGCGTCATGGTAAAGTTGCATTGTTTATTATGTATAAATCGATTAAGTCGCAGAAACAAGCACCATGATAGAGTTCCATCGTCTTGTTGGGATTTATGTCCTAAAACTCGTAGATTGTAAATATAATCAATTAACCGTTATTAATAAAGTGTTATTATTATAATAATTGTTACTGATTAAATTATTAGTTTTGTCTTAATAACCCAAATCCAATAAACTAACATACTAAGCTGTTTAATGAGTCTTGAATATGTAGAGACATACAAGGATCAATGTTCAAGATCAGCTTAAAGAGTCTATAGTATAGGGATAAGGTTGGGTACCTTATCCTAGTAACACTATTGATACGGCTCACTTTGTATTTGATACAA
>JBBPDI010000032.1:16965575-16979020 GCA_037974545.1 Cucumis variabilis
GGGTAGATGTTGATGGTGAGAGGACATGCATTGTTACTGAGGAACTTGATGATGTTGACCATCAAATCACGGATGTCCGAGCGAAAGTTGCCACCTGATGGGAGTCCATTACTGGTCTCATAAACGTCAGCATTTAGTGGGATTGTCACCTTCACTTTCCGCCCTAAACCTGCTTTTATTAGAGCAGCTTGAATGTTTTGCAACGCTGGAAAGGTGGATTGAAGAAATGAACCGTTGTATGCGTTTAGAAAAGGTTCATTTCCCACAGCCACATACCTATAATAATACAAGAAAATTACTTAAGTATATTCTATATTGTACCTTTTTTGTACATTGAAATATTGAATTATAATTTTTCACTGAGGTAGATTATTTTTTATAAAATAATGCTTTTCATATATATATGTGTGTGTGAATATACATGTACTAGCTATGAATTGTAACAAAGTATTGTGTAATAGAATGTAACATTCATTATTGTTGTACCATTATTTGTTTTGGAAATTGCTTTCAATTTCTTTTATGGGTGTGTCCACTTTTTAGTCTTTCTTTTATTTTTGTTCATGTCAACCTGTCTAAATTTAGTTAGTTTCTCTTTCCTTTTGTTTTTTGGGGTAATCAACCATTTTGTTAGTTTCTTTTTTTTTTTAATTCAACCTTACTAACTTTTACCAATTATTTCAAACAATTGTGTAATATGAATGGTACACAATGTTAGCCATGAAACTGTGATCTTTCATCAATTCTGTTGACTCTTACCTTTTAGTTTTTTTAAATACACCAATTTTAAAGAGAAGTTTTAGATATAGTAAAATAAACCAAAATATTTACAAAATATTACAACATTCGATCAGTATCATGATAAATATACATATATGTTAGCCTATATAGTTAGATTGTGATATTTTTCTATATTTATAAACATTTTTAAAAAAATTTATTTAAAATATATTTTTTTAGAAAAAACAAATTAAATTAAATTACAAGTATTTATTAATAAGTTCGTACTAAAAATATACATTTAATTTTTTGTTAAAAGTCTACAAAATCAACAATGTTCATGTTTTCATTTGAGATATTCGAACATATATTATAGAAATATATATTTAACAAAAATATTCCATATCAATACCTCCATACTAAAATTATCCTAAATTTTTTTGTCTCAACATTTTAATCAATATATACGTTTATAATTCCTACTATGCTATTATTAATATATATCTTTTTTCAATTTACTATTTTTCATGGAAATCAAGTCATCCATCTTTATAAATTTACCCATTTATAAAAGTAAACACCTTATTTCATAATCATTTGTTTTTTTTCTTTTTTGAATTTTCTTTGTTTGTTTTTATTCACATTTTCTTTAATTATATATATATTTTTAATCTTTGTTAGGAATTTTATTAATTATTTAATAAAAATTAAAAAAATATATATATAACAAAAAATTAAATTGTTGTCAAATTATTACCTGATATCGGTACCAAAATTAGAAACGAAATAAGAAACATTTTTTGCAACCCAATTCTCTGCAACCCGTACACTACTAGCAAGGGGTGCTAAGAACTCATTAGGAATTCCAAGCATAACTTGAAGACCAGAATTGCCAAGAGCCTGAAGCGCACCTGGATCGGCTTCAAATAGCTTAACTTTATTGAATCCATTATCCTTCATTAGCTTAACCACAATATCGGGTGGGAGTGGATGGCTCGACCGTGTCCCCCAATTGCAAGCGAACCCAAACCCACCCTTCACAAACAACAAACAACAAACTACCAGATATAACGATTCACATAATTTTGAGTGTCCCATATATTTTTTTTTTCGTGTGTGTAATGTAATGTTGGATTTTGATGATGAATTGCAGGTTAGGTGTTTTTAAATGTAATATGGGTGTAAAAGTTAATGGGGGAGACACAAAGACAATCCCTTTGGGGCAAGAAAAGGCAAGGAATTGCATTAAGATACGAAAAAGGAATTGGGTTCTTCCTATTATTATTCCATGAAAATATCTACACGTATTGCCAATCCCATGATTCTTCTTTCTACACTCTTAATTAAATTTTTATGTATATATTATAATGCATGTGTGTGACAAGAAACGAATATTTTGGAGTCCACTCTTCCCTTATTATAAGATCATATATATATATATATATATATATATTTACTTGGAAGGGGGTTTCATAATAACCTAGTCTATGAACCCTACACATACATGGTTAAGTCGACTACAAGGTTCGGTTTGGAAAAGTATCTCTTTAGTCTTTGGTCTAGCTAGTTTTTTATAATTTGGTTACTAAATTTCAAAATTGATTTTGGTTTAAATTTTGATTATTAGGTTTTAAAATGTTACCAATTTTATTATTGAGATTTGACAACTTTTTATTCAATTTGGGCTTCCGAGTTTTATAATTATACTTTTAGTTTAATCTCGATTTTTCATAAGCACTCAGACTTTTTATCTTTATTGGTCAAATGTGTCTTTATTGGTCAAATGTATATATATGTGATTTAATATTTAATTTTACACTTCTAAATATAATTTTTATATCCTATTAATATTTCTTGTTCATTCAAAATAATGTTTTTTAATAAATTTATTTTTGTTAAATTGTTTAAAATACACTTAAGGTTTCAATTCTTCTGATTTTTATTTAAATAACTTATTTTTTAAATTAAATATTTGAAAATGTAATTCAAACATATTTGAAAATAAAAGTAAGAGTAATTTTGAAATTCAAAATACACTGTCAAATATACCCAAAAGAAAAAGAAGTTATACGTTTATTCCTATCTCAACCTTGACTTTTAGAATAACTAGTTTTTAATTCATGCAAAATATTCCATCATATGTTATTGTAGATTAAATTTTTTAAGAAATTTTATAATAATTGATGGAAATTGTGAAATGATCGAGAATTATGAAAAGAAATTGGTTAATAAAAAAAATAAATAATATCAATTCAAATTTTTAGGCTAAATGACTTAGAAATGTAATGAAAAACGTTTAAATGAGGTTAAAAATTATAATGGGACCATTTGAAAGAAGAGTTAGTATTATGATAATATGTGTTTAGAGAAAAGATTATGGTAAGTAGTGTTATAATAATATGTGCTTTGGAGAAAAGCTTATGTAGGTAGTATGATATATGTATTTGGGAAAATAATTATGTAGATAGTTATAATTTATAGCTGAAGTATTATGTAGATACTCAACGGAACGTCGTCGTCCACTACTTTCTCTGTTAGATTTTAAAGAAGGTACTGTTCAGCTCCATAAGACCCAGTTGCCGACTAACATCGCAGAAGGTGATGGTGAAGATGGTTGGTCGATTTTCCAAAATCTATCTATTTTAGAAACTTGCAACCCGTTGTTACTGTAGCTAAAATTAAGCAAGAATTTAAAGATTTTGGTAGATTTATGCTTAATGGTATGTATTTATTATGTCTCGGAGGCCCTTGCTATTGATTGTTTGTTTTGGATTGGCTCACATGGATGGTTTTTGATGCATTTGGATGTATAACAATGACACAGTGGAGTATGAAAAAAAATTAAGTGAATTTTTATTTTATGTTTTAGTTATTTTTCTAATTTTGCAAACATATATATCCCTTTTACGCATGTTTAGGAACTCTTTTAGGTACATAGAATAATTCTATGCATGTTTAGTAAGTTAATTAGGTCATTGTGCTATCTCGCACGCATCTCGAACATATCTCGCAACATCTCGCACATTTCAAACTTTCACTATGAGTTTCACAATCAAATTGCTACCGTTTCTAAGCTGTTTAGAGTGATTTTATGCATGATTAGTAAGTTTATTAGGCCTTCGTGTTTTATCTCGCACACATCTCGCACCTATCTCACACGCATCTCACACCTATCTCACACATTTCAAACTTTCACTTTTAAGTTTCACAATCAAATTGCTACCATCCCTAAGCCATTTAGAGTGATTTTATGTATTTTTAGTAAGTTTATTAGGCTCTTGTGTTTTATCCCGCACGCATCTCGCACCTATCTCGCACACATCTTGCACCTATTTCGTACATTTCAAATTTTTACTATGAGTTTCACAATCAAATTGCTACTATTCCTAAGCCATTTAGAGTGATTTTATGCATATTTAGTAAGTTTATTAGGTCCTTATATTTTATCTCGCAACATCTCGCACACATTGTTCTTCATAGTTTTGTGAATGAAAAATGAGAAAGAAAGAAAAAGGAAATAAGATGTTTTGTGAAAATAGGGGAAAATGGAATACGAAGAGGGTGAGATGAGAGACAAATGAAATATTTTTTTGGGAAGTGGAATGAGGGGAGAAAGAGAAGGAGAAGGAGAAAGAATTCCATAAATTAATTTTTAGGGTTTTTTTAACTTAAGGGCAATATAGATTTTTTCTAGTTAATTTGTCCTAAAAGTCATCTTTTTTAAAATCCATCCCAAAACTTTTTATATCCTTCAAAATTATCCTATTTTTGGTAATTTCCCAAGGGTTTTGTGAAATGAAGTTATAGCGTAGCACATTCATCCTGTGACATGTCAACCGTACATGAAGCTATAGCTTGGCGTTGTTATTTCAAAAAGTTCCAAAAATATCCCTAACTCCAAAAATTTACTTGCATTTAGACTAAAAACTTTAGGGCGATTTAGGAGAAGGGTTGTAGTGTTATAAAAATATGTATTTGAAAAAATAGATATGTAGGTAGTGTTATGATAAAAGATGTATTTGGGTAATACGTAGATACTGTTATGATAAATGTGTTTGGGAAAATGATTATATTGGGAGTGTTATGATTTTTTTTAATATACAATGTAGATCCAATTCACACATTTCATAAATTTATTTTATTCAATAATCTTACTTTTTCTAAAAGTGTTTGTCTTAATTTTCTTAATCACGACGTTGTAAATTCGAATATTCGGTTAATTCGAAAGGAATGTATCTTTTTTTATTTATACACTTATTCATTAAGTTAGTCCATAAATTTTAAAATGTTACAATCTCATTATGGAAATTGAAATCTGTATTTTGTTTTAATTTAATCTTTGATTCGCATTTTTAATCATTTTCATTAAACTCTGTGTTAAATTTAATTTTGTGAATGATGAAAAATAGTGAAAGTTATTAAGAAAAATGATTTTAATTTTAAATAAAAATAATGAAAAGTTATCTTATAATCAAACACCAAATTGAAATAAAAACTCAAATAGGTTTAAAAATTAAAATTGTAACATTTTAATGGATTGAAACCAAACTCTAAAATTAGAACCAAACGTATAACATGTTAATATATAAGAACCAAATTGAAACTATAACTAAACCTAATGTGTAGCTCACAAATTTTGCCCTTAATTCTACTAATATGGTAGATTATATATGGTGTATGACCTCTTTTTTTTAAGGTTACAATCAAACCTGACAAGATGAGAAACAAACATCAACATGACAAAATTTTAATACCTACTGGCATTACAATTCCATAGAAAGAAGCAAAGGGACATAAAGAAATAGAGCACTCGCTCAACAATATATTTAAACGGCTAAATCTTCTTCATCAATGGAGAGTATGTTTATTAAAAAAGAAGAAAAGCAAAACAATAATAAATAAAATAAAACATTGATTACAAAAAATTTAACAAGAAATCAAACTATTTCCTTTTTCTCCATTGTTTAAAGTGATTGAAACTTTGGCTCCGTCATCAAACTTTGGCTCCATCAACAGTAAATTGCATCCACATTAAGACAAACACACAACCTTACACTAGTTCAATCAAGTAAAATCCATCCACCCACACTTTCATTCTGTGTTTCACCGTAGATATACAAGAAATTTAAAGAAAATATTGTCACTATAAGTATTTGAACAGAAAAGACTAATTCATTCATGACAAAAATAACTTAAGAAGAATAAAAAGTGTTCATACCATTAATATGGTAATCAATTTGTTTGAAGCTTTGTTAAGTTTGAAAAAAACAAATTTGACAGCGTATGAAATATGCTATCTATTTTCGCTTAATTCAGGTTTGTTCCGTGATTTTACGATATTGTCTGGTTGTGTTATAGGATTTAAGCAACTAATAGGTGAAATTTGACGCTAAAGTCATTTTGGAGCTAATTCAGTCAATTTGAAGTCATACAACATCAACCGATGCAAGCCAAGGCATTTGGGAAAGTGATGTGATTCGAAGTTGAAATTAGTTTCTCCAAACGAATTCTCTGCCATTCTCAATTGGAGAATGGTTATTTATATATGTAAATGGTAGTTACAGTTAGTTTGATTAGGTGTAGCTAATCAGTTATAACAGCTGATTGGTTAAGAAAACAGAATATAACCAACTAACTAATAACAGGAAATTAAACTATGTTATTACATCATTCCACCCCCCTAAGGATGGACTCATCCCAGAGTTCATCAATCAGCAAGCTGGAAATTGTCTGGTGCATTATATGGCTTTAGGTCAGCGACATTGAAGACTGGATGTACGCGGATGTCTGGTGGCAGATCAATTTTAAATGCATTATTGCCATATTTCTCTTGTATAGGGAATAGGACAATCTGTCTGTCTTTCAACTTGTTGTAGGTACCAATAGGGAATCTATTCTTCTTTAAGTGTACCATTACTAGGTCTCCTTTGGAGAAATCAGCTTGTCTTCTCTTTTTATCTGCTGATTTTTTGTAGGAATCTGTAGTCTGCATAAGGTGACCATGAACTTCTTTGTGCAATTTTTGAATGTTTTCGACCATACTTTCTGCTTCTTTATTAAGGTCCACGGTTGTAGGTAGTGTAGTGAGGCCAAAGGTTAACCGTGGTAGCCTAGTGTATACTACTTCAAAGGGGCATTTTCCTGTTGAGCGGTTCTTCATATTATTGAAGGCAAATTCAGCTTGAGCAAGTGCTAGATCCCATTATTTAGGTTTTGATTCGCTAAGACAACGTAGTAAATTGCTTAGGGTTCTTTTGGTTACTTTTGTTAGTCCATCTGTCTGTAGATGGGCTGTTGTGCTGAATTTTAGTGTTGTGTCAAACTTTTTCCACAAGGTTCGCCAGAAATGGCTTAGAAATTTAACATCTTTGTCAGACACAATAGTTTTAGGTACCCCATGTAGTCGTACCACCTCTCTAAAGAAGAGGTTGGCTATATAAATTGCATCATTTGTCTTCTTGCAAGCTATAAAGTAGGTCATTTTGTTGAACCTGTCTACTATCACCATAATTGAGTTAAAATGTCTTTGAGTTTTTGGTAATCCAACCACAAAGTCAATTGATAAGTCTTCACAAATGGAAGTTGGGATGGGCAATGGGGAATATAGCCTTGCATTTTGTGCTTGTGCCTTTAGTTCTTTGGCAAATGGAGCATCTTTTTACAAAATTATTAGAATCTATCCTTAGCTTTGGTCAGTAGAATCTTTTAGAAATAATCTCGAACATCTTATTTTGCCCAAAGTGTCCGACCAACCCTCCAGAGTGTGCTTCCTTCAGTAGGGCTTCTTGTAATGAGGTGTGAGGGATGCATAATTGTTCCCCTTTAAATAGGAATCCTTCAACAATATGGTAGTCATCAGGACTTAAGTAGTTGGAGCATTTGTACCAAATATTCTCAAAATTAACATCTTCCTCATATAGGTCGAGTAAGTGTTTGAAGGCTACAATTTCAGAAGAGAGGAGTGTAAGCAGAGAGCATTTCCTACTTTAAGGCATCAGCTACCTTGTTTTCTTTACTCGCTTGATGTTTGATTACGAAATCAAATCTTTGAAGAAAAGAAATCCAGCGTGCGTGCATTCTGCTGATATTTTTTTTAGCTTGGAGGTACTTTAGGGAAAAATGGTCAGTTAGGAGTACAAAATCTTTAGAGAGTAAGTAGTGTTCCCATTGTTTTAGTGCTCGAACAAGGGCATACAACTTTTGTTCATATGTGCTCCAGGATTGTCTTGAGGGACTAAGTTTTTCACTGAAGTATTCAATAGGGTGTCCTTGCTGAGATAGGACAACTCTAATCCCTGTGCCACATGCGTCAACTGCTACTTCAATTGGTGAAGAGAAATCTGGTAGTCGAAGAATAAGGCTAGACGTCAATTTCTGTTTAATATCATCAAAGCTCTCTTATTGTCTTAGAGTCCACTTAAAGTTTTCCCTTTTTAAACAGTCGATGAGTGCGGCCAGTGAGCTGAAGTTCTTGATGAACTTTCTGTAGAAAGAGGCCAAGCCAAGGAAAGCTTGAATCTCTTTTGTTGATGTGGGAACATGCCAAGTAAGAATGGCTTCTATCTTATTTGGTTCCATGCTTATGACTCCCTGTTTAATTACAAAGCCGAAAAATGCAATTTTCCTCCTCAAGAACATGCACTTCTTAAAGTTAATGTATAATTCTGTCTCTGTTAAAACTTGGAACAATTGTCTTAAGTGTAGCATATGCTCATCACAATTGGTGCTATATACAAGTATGTCATCAAAGTAGACAACTATGAATTTGTTAAGGAAGGGGTGAAGTACCTGATTCATCAATCTCATGAAGGTACTAGGAGCATTAGATAGGCCAAAGGGCATGACCATCTATTCAAATAAGCCTTCATTAGTTTTAAATGTCGTCTTCCATTCATCTCCTGGTCTGATGCGTATTTGGTGGTAGCCACTTCTTAGATCAATCTTTGAAAAGATGGTGGCCTTACCAAGTTGGTCTAAGATATCACCAATACGTGGGATAGGGAAACAATATTTCACCGTGATTCTGTTTATTGCTCTGCTGTCTATACACATCCTCCAGCTACCATCTTTCTTTGGAGTTAGAAGGGCAGGTACAACACAAGGACTCAAGCTTGGTTTAATGTGCCCTTTTCTTAACAGTTCTTCGATCTGATCGTGGAGAATTTGGTACTCTTGGGGGTTCATTCTATAATGAGCTAGGTTTGGTAGTGATGCTCTGGAAATAAGATCTATGTGATGTTGTACATTTCGAAGGGGTGAGAGTCCCTTCGACTCTTCTTTTAAATGGAGGAACTCATCAAGAAGCTATTGTAATTTAGGTTCCATGACCTCGGTTTGTTCTTCCTTGCCCTTAACCAGTCTTAGGAGGTCTTGTTCCTTTTCTTTAAGCATTTTTTTCCACTGACAGTGATGAATAGTTGCTTCTCATTCCTTATTCTTTCACTGATTTTTCTTACTAATGGAAGTAAGACTACCTTCTTCCTCATTCATTGAAATTCGTAAGTATTTTCTCTCCCCTTATGCAAGGTTCGAGTATCATATTTCCATGGTCTTCCTAATAGGAGGTGGCATACATCCATCTCAATGACATCACAAACAATTTGGTTTTTGTATTCGCTTCTAATGGAGAGGGGTACTGTACAAATTTCACTAATCGTAGCCTCTCCCCCTTTCTTTGCCCAACCTATTTTGTAAGGATTTGGATGTGCCTCTGCCTTCAGGTTTAGCACGGCTACTAGCTTCTTTGCTACAAAATTTTCACTACTGCTGCGCGCTATCTATAATTACATCACACACCCTTTCGTTTATGGTACACCTTGTTTTGAAGAGGCTATGGCGTTGTGGGTTCTTTTCTTCCTTAGGAGCAATGAGCACTCTTTGAATGACACAAGAGACTCTTTCTCCATCATCTGCTTCAATCAACTCAGTTTCTTCCTCTGCTTCTTTACTATCTTCACTCATCGATCCTCCTTCTTCCTCAGCTAATGCTATGGTTTTTTGTTGTGGCAAGCATTGGAAATATGACCAGCCTGGTCGCATCGAAAGCACTTCCCCAGTGAAGGTCGAGAGTAATTATTCTGTCTGTTGTTCTTGTATGCCAACTTCTTCTTTTTCTCAGTAATTATCTCCTGATTGTCGACCTCCTTCCCGTTTCCTCTGGATGAGGTTGAGGGTTGGTCACTTGTCTTGTCTGGGTAGTTATTTCTTCTTGCTACATTTGCCTCCCATGTGGACCTCTTACTCAAATTCGATCTGACTGCCATCATCTCTTCTATTGTTTCAGCAAAAGAAATTGCTTCAAAGAGAAAACGAAAAGGTTGTAGCTTTACCTTTTCCTTAATATCGAACCGAAGGCCTTCCACAAATCTTGCAATTTGGTGTTGTTTGTTTTCAGTCAGGTTTGTTCTTGCACCTAGGCGATGGAATTCTTCAATGTATTAAGTTACCGATCGAGTACCTTGGCGGCAATTCTGGTACTGGTTGTATAACGTTTGTTCATAGTTTGAGGGTAAAAATCTTTCCTTTAGCAGCTTCTTCATTTTTTCCACGAACGGATTGGTTGCTTCCCACATCTTTGTCTATTAATTTCCAATTGATCCCACCAAGCTGATGCATCAGCCCTTAGTTTCAAAGCTACTAAGTGGACCTTTTGTCCATGTAATTAAAGAAATTCTCAGTGTTCTTTATCCAATCCAAAAATGATTCTATGTTTCGTTTGCCATCATATGTGGGAAGGTCAATTTTCATCTTATAATCATGATATTCTTCTCTTCGACCTTCATTTCTCCTATTATTCTGACCTCCTCGTAAGTTGTCATTGAAATTCCAAACGTTTCCTTGTTCATCACCACTCGATGAATCATCTTCTTGAATTCCTTGCCATGCTTCTTGTTCTTCTTGAAAGTCGTCATTAAGGTGTTGCGACAAGGCATCATCGGGTCTCCTCCTTTGGAAGCCTTGCCGATTATTCAAGTTTCTAAGGTTTCCCCTTGCTCGTCGGCCTCTGATGTTCCCAAAATGTTGATCATTTAGAAATTAGCTTCAATCCGAGGCGGTAATGGTTTCTCCATTCTTCGACTTAGCAAATCTACACTTTCTATGAGCCTATTGAACTTGCTATGGAGATCTCCCAAAGAATCTTCAATAGCCAGCAAGCGAACTGTTGATGTCCTTGAAGAGAGGGCGATGATTTCCTCCGTTTCTTCTTGCGCACGGTCGTCCCCCGCGGCTGGGTTGTTTCCTCTACGGTCAACCATCCGTCTAAAGATCAGGGCTGCTCTGATACCACTGTGATGTGATTCAAAGTTGGAATTAGTTTCTCCAAATGAATTCTCTACCATTCTCAATTGGAGAACGGTTATTTATAGATGTAAATGGTAGTTCCAGTTAGTTTTATTAGGTGTAACTAATAAGTTATAACAGCTGATTGGTTAAGAAAACAGAATATAACCAACTAACTAATAACAGGAAATTAAACTAACCGTGTTATTACATCAATATGAAGCTAATTATGCTCCTACCTTACAACAATGCATCACCCCATGACGCTCAGTTCGATACCATTAGGAAGAATGTACTTATTTGCAGAAAAATGGCCAAGCGCTCGAAACTCATGAGACAAACATGCACATGCATAAAGTTTGGGCATCATGGCACTGCTTTCGAGAAACTCATCCACTAATGGACGACACTATCTCATAGGCCCAACCTACAACTACAACAATTACATGAATAAAGTAATAACAAAAACTATAAGTATTGAAACTAAAAAATTCATAAGAAGCATAAAATTAGCTAATTGAAATGCTAACTGGAACCTGTATAGGTTATATGACTCAGGAGTTTTGTTATTCAAACTGCTGAGCGTCCTAACCCGTATCAAGTTACCCTAGTCGTAGTTGATGAAGTCCTTCCAATTATACATGAGGCGTAACATGGTCCAATTCAATATACTGCTTCCTATCTATCCCTGTCATTGCTAACTTGATGTAATATAATATAGATATCTTTATTGTAGCCTTGTATCTCTCAAACTGAAGGTTTGGGTAATCTTTATCCAATTTAGACCCATTCATGTTTGCCTGATCACCCAAATATAATCGTCTAAATCTAAGGGCTTTATTATGTTCAAACTCAACATCATGTCTCGATCTATACATCAACCTCGTAATAATGTTAAAATCTTCCTGTGCGAAGGAGACCCTCTAACTGAGTAATTTAAAATTGATAATGTCACAACGATCATCCTCAACCTCTTTTAACAAGATGTAATGACGCAAAGATCCATTGAACATCAACCTAACGTCCAAGAAATGATTGAACGTAATTTTCCTAAACATATACAATTGCCTAGGAGTTAACTTATTTTTAATATTGGAGATAGTCTTGGCCGAGTGAGAACAACATGTCAAATTTAGAAGGAAAAAGTTTGAATTGCGAATTTTGGTGACAAGAGACATTTGCCAAACATAAAGCACACATGACATAAGAAAATAAGTCCTTTGTCTTAGAACTTAGGACAATCTCGATCCAATCTCGATCAAGAACAACATAAATTCATTATGTACTTGGGTTATTTACACTATGATGTCATGATATTAGTGTTTTATACACATTCTATGATGTATCTTGAATTAATCTCGAGTGAAATCTACCTCGATAACCAACACATAATGCATATGAACACAAACCTAGAACAATCTCGAGACTCATTCAACAAATCTCAATCCAATTTCAACAATCTCAGACGAGATTATTGATCTAAATGAGCCCAGGTTGGTGAAATTTCTGGCATTCATCGAATAATCACTAACAAAAATTTTAAAATGAGATATGCAAACATCCAACTACTTATATTCTAGCACCTCATATTTCACGAAAAAAAACCTATAACAAAACTTAAAACAAAGCCCTAAATTATCAAATTGTTCAAAGAAGAATACCCCTAAAGACTTGCTTGAGGATACACTAAATAAGTTTGGCCACACAAAAGTGCACATCAAACATTAGTTGGAAAATAGTATTTTGGTAATTTCATAATAACATTAATTTTGAATTTTAAACACAAGATAAAGAAATCTCGGAATCGAATTCGGCTACAGTTGTGAGAATATAAAAAAAATGTATGCTATATTTTAAATGGTAGACCCAAAACTGACCGTTTTGGACCATTTTCCCAATAGTAACGTTTTTTCATTTTAATTAATTTTAACATTATCCACCTCACAGTATCTATCAACAGACTCAACATAAGTTCGTTCGAATTCTCCGGCGCCTGCTTCACAGAGTTCGCGTCCTCATGAACTCCACCGTCTTCCTCCTCTCCTCGCCGTTGCCGCCGCCCACAAACAACCGTCTCCGAGCTTCCTCCATCTCCTCCGCAACCTCTCTTCCCCACCTCCCAAGCCTGTCCTACCGGAAATCCACTCCCTCTGCATCTCCTCTCTTCCTCCCTAGAAGAAACCCTTTCCGAGTCTTCTCCGACGATGGCGACGGTGATAGCGGTGGTCCCGATGACTACGATATGGACGACGAGGAAATGGAGTAAGTCGACAACAAGAAAGATTTCGACATCGAGTACGATCCTCTAGCCGCGGCGGCAGCTGCAGCAGCGGGTTCCGACGGCGTCGGCGACGAGAATATCTCGATTGTGCAGAGCAAAAGCTTCGTGTCCACACAGGGATGGGATTCGGAGATGATTGTGGATTATAGGATAAACGAGGAGG
>JBBPDI010000032.1:17060502-17074931 GCA_037974545.1 Cucumis variabilis
ATTTATTTAAAGTTTGGGTTTTGTTTACATTTCCAAAGTTGAAAGTTGAGTGTGGGAGCAAGCGTGCCTGGTTTTCCTTTTCATCTTTTCTATGTATATTTCAACATTTCATCACAATGAATGTTGAAAAAGATAGATAACTAAAGAGCCATTTGGCGTAAGAATTATCATTATTAGGTTAGAGTTATGTTAACCCAACCTTTGTCTGGAGAAAGGTTATCATAATCCTAGTTTTAGATTTATTATAACCCCTCTTCCCTCTCTCATTTCTCAATTCCTCTTCAAGTTTTCATAAACTTATCTTTTCAACTTCTCATAATTCTACATTTTCAGTTTCCCATAATTTTATTATTTCATTTAAAAAAAAAATAAAATTTACTCTTTTATTTATCAAATGTCATTTGTTCTTAATTAATTTAATAATCTTAAAAGAATATTATTTTTAATTTATTTTATTTGTAAAATTAATTTTAATTAAATACTAATTATGATTAGTTTACGCATTTAGCCCTCATATTTAACTCTTTTTTAAATGTTATTATTTCATGTCTTTTATTTATTTTTCTTCTTTTATTTGTTTTTTACCTTTCAAATATTTTATCTAAACTATTTCTGATAAATTTAAATTAAATAAATTCCTTAAAAATGAATTTTATTAAATTTATATAAAAAAAATCAAAACAACATTAAATCAGACGATTTAATATTAAATTAAATCATTTTTTAATCCTTAAATAACCTAAAAATGTATAACAAATATATTTTTATGAAAGTATTTAAACTTTAAATATATAAGAACTTTCTTTAAAAGAAATCAATTTAATGACGAGATTTGATTTCATTTAAAAAAAAATCAATTTAATGACGAGATTTGATTTCAAATTTATTTGAATTAAATTTTGAGTCTAAATATTTTACCAAATTATGTTCATACTTTCCAAAATGTACCTTTTTTTTTATCTTTCTTCTTCCTTATTTTTATATCTTTTCATTAATTCATTATAATTTTTTTATCATTTTTGTTGCTCCATGGAACAATAATCCTCTAATTTAAAAAGAGAAAAAAAAATATAATGTTTAAGTAAGAAGAAAACTGAGATTGTTTTATCTTTAAAAGGAAAAATAATAATTTATTCAACCATAACGATTACTTACAGAAATTAAGGCAAATTGTTTTGCGAAAACCAATACGATTTGATAAATTAAATATACAAAATTTGTGTATTGGAGTTATAATATGATTTTCTTTAAAAAAAAATTAATAATTTATTTGCACTTAGCAATTACGTCAAAAATTTAAAAATTGACGTATTTAAAAAAAATGACTGAAAAATGTTTTACAAAAATAGGACATTTCAAGAAATTAATTATACGAAATTTGTATATTTGATGTAGAATACAAATTTCTTTAAAAAATCAATAGATTATTCGCATGTAACGATTACGTAAAAAAAAATGTTTGAAATAGACGCCACATTTAAAAAAATTACTGAAAATTATTTTATGAAAATAGAATAATTTGATAAATTAAATATACAAATTTTGTATTGGATTTAGAATACGTATTTTAAAAAAATAAATGTATAAAAAAATAAATTTCATAACACTACGTAACCTTTTCCCCCAAACACATCTTATCATAACCACCCCATAACCCTTCATACACAACCCTTCCCCCAAACACATTTTATTATAATCACCTCATAACTCTTCCTACATAACCTTTCCTCCAAACACATATTATCATAACACTAACTCTTTATCATAACACTAGTTTTATCATAACACTAACTCTCCATAACTCAATCCTTCTCCCAAACACAGACTAAATCTTTTTCCTTACATACCTATTGAGTATAGGGTATGTGTGTAGATCAATTTTTCAAGTATTAATAAATACTTTTTGTTATATTTAGAAATACGTGCTTATTTAAACATTTAGAATGTTAATACAAACGTATTCTTATACTTATTCAAAATTTCAAATCTCTCGACGTTGGATTGTTACACCGTCGGAAGAACAAGTGTATATATATTTATTTGAACATTAATTTTGGTCTTTGGGACAAGATAACGCTGTTATAGATGTGTCAATCTAGTTAAGATATCTAGGTGCATCTTCTGATCCTTCATGTCTTGAGAATTTTTTGAAAAAAAAATAATTACTCTTTGTTTGGAGTTAGCTAGGTTTAGGTTTAGTTGATGATTTAGATTAGTATATGAAATAACCCACATTCCCTTATTATTTTTCAACCCTAAGGGGGTGTTTGTTTCAAGAGTTGGGATGTTCATTGACCAACTTTCGGACACCACCTCTGGTGACCAATGCCAATCAACCTCCGACCACCACTTTCGATGATTCTGTTGACGAACTTCCGACAACCAACACCAACGACCAACGCTACCAGTTAACCTTGAAATATTTTAATAAAAATACATTTCGTATGCATGGCAAACCTTTGTCTTTTTATTTTAAGTAGTTTTTATAAAAAAAAAATTAAAAAAAATTGTTTAAATAAAAATGGATTCTTGACGAACTTTTTTCTTTTTCTTTAAGTCATTTCAAATATATTCATACTTTAGTTATAATAACATTTTTATGTTATTTTATTTTTGTTGGTCATTTTAACTAGCCGGAAGATTTTGAATTTTATTTAAACTTAAAGATTGAAATATTAGAAAAAATTTAGCGACCAATTAAAAATTAAAGTCTAATCTTTATAATATTTTTAGATAAATATAACAAAAAATTAAATAAACTATATAGAATTTGATACATTTTGCTTGCTATATTTTGTTAATAATTTTAAATTTTTGTTATATTTAAAAATGCTCTATTTTTTTATTTATATATAATTTGATAAAAGAAATTATAATTTTTTAGTAATTGAATTCAAAATTAAAATATTAATTTTTTTAATTTGAAGTTAGCATATTATGATTAATGCATGATCTTTTTCAAATTAGTTAAAGTAACAGAAATCTAGAAAATTTTATTTCGAAATCTAATAAAATCAAAATGTTAAACTATTAAACTATTAAACAAAATAACTAAAAATATGTAAAGTAAAAATAATTATTTTCATAATAATAGTAATGATAAACAAAAATGATCTTGAAAAAGAAAGAAAATGAAAATGGATTATTTTTATGAAAAGAATAATAGTAGAAAAAAAAATATACACAAACCAAAATAACCTACATTTAATTTATATATTATATTTATACTATAATTATTTTTGCTCACACAAACCATTAAAATACATGCAAAAATAATTATCACTCTAAAGACAAATTATTATGAATAAGACTATCATAACATATTATAATCTAGATATTATAACAATTCATGGTGACGCACGTTAGTATGATGTATGTTAAAAATAACTTAATGTTTAAAAGAAAAGAATAAAGTAACTCGATTCTTAATTAAACATACTGGAATACTTTGGACAAATATTTTGACTAATATTTCATATTCTGTATCAAGAAGATCACCAAAGGTGAAGAAACTGAGTCCAACTTAATTTAGAAAGAAACTACGACGCCTATGACTCAAATATCCCTTACAAACTAAAGACCGGCCTGCTTAACCACTAAGGCCCAAAGTCCCTCTATGTTTACTTCCTTCTTCCTTCTTCCTTCTTCCTTCTTCTTCTTCTTCTTCTTCACTTGTGTTTTTCAAATTTCTTAAATAACATTATTTATATTTCAATTCTCATGTCCTTAAATGGAAAATTAGATTTTCCAAACATTAAATAACCCTAACCCTTTATATTAATATTGAACTAAGGAGTATATTTCACTCAACTTTTGTTCCTTTAAATTTTGATCTATGAGATTTTATAGATGCTTTAGAATGAATTGTACGTTTGAATTTAATTTATAAATTTAAGACAATTAATAGATTAATTAATTAAACAATAAACATCATTCCTTATATTGATAAAACTTAATTAATTAAGAACCAATAATAATTTTAATTATAAATATTTAAAATTTAAGTACTTTTTAATTAAAATTTATCATCCTTTATTATATTTATTCTACCTTAATTATAATTGTTGAACAATAAATTTTGGTCAATTACATCGTGTCATGTCATCACAACAAAATGTTGATATCCACAATTTAATTGAGTTTGGGTAGTCAAATTTTCTCATATTCAACCAATTCAAGCCCTCAATGTAAAAAATGGGCTAAAAAATAATAGGTCCAAACCCACCGAGCAGATGGGCCCAAGCCCAAATCCAACAAACAATGGACCCAAGTCCAAGCCCACCAAGCAAAATGACCCAAGTCTAAGCCCACCTAAAGCCCATGGAAATTCTCTATAAATCAAGACATTCCAATTCATTTTGGGGATCTTTGGTTGAAGGAAGAATTGAAGTTCTGAAGTACTGAAGTATTTGAAGAATTGAAAATTCAAAATTCTACAAGCTCTCAAGATGTGCAAGTTCGTATCAACCTCAAGATCAACATCTTCTGAAAGATTAAAGACTTGGAAGATTAAACTTTCCTTGGATTCAAGAAGCTCGAAGTTCAAATCGACTTGTAACTACAACATCCTAAAGATCGAAAATAAAAAAAAAATCTAAGCTTTTAACTTGTATTCGTGAGAAAGCATCAATTGAGTAAATAATAGAGATTGTATTTACAATATTCATCAATATATCAAAGTTCAATTCCATGAATTACATTTCTTCAAAATCTCGTGTGAATAGTTTGGCACGCGCAGTGGGACAATCTCTACCTTTCATCTCTTTCTCTTTTGAAGAACATCTAAAGAAATCATGACATCCCAAGGCAACACTTCCAAAGCTCCAAGCGACATCGGCAAGCAGCCAAATACTCACAGTCGCTCAAGGAAGACTCAATCATATGAAGAAGTACCATCCTTTGAGATCGCAAAGAACATTTGGGAACAACTGTCCAAGCCACCAAAAGGTGGAATTATAATTAAAGAAAATCTTGTGATTGATGAACAAATTTCGTTCTCTGAACACTCAAATGAGAAGATGCCTCATCCAAATATAATGTCAGTTATGGTGACTGGCATGGATACAAGTGAAGACAGAATGGTTGAGCTTGAAAAGAAGATCAACATGCTCAAAAGGTCGTTGAAGAAAGGAATAATGAGATTGCATCTCTCAAGAATCACATCGAGCATCGTGATGTTGTTGAATCAAGTCATACACACACTGTCAAGAATACTCACAAAGGGAAGGCAGATATGCAAGAAAGTCAACCACAAAATTCGACCTCAATTGCATCGTTGTCTGTTCAGCAGTTGCAGGAGATGATTGCAAACTCCATCAAAACTCAATATGGTAGACCTGCTCAAAGTTTCTCTTTGTATTCCAAACCATATACGAAGAGGATCGACAATCTTAAAATACCGAATGGACACCAACCACCCAAAACAACATGTTGCTCATTTCATCGAAACATATGAAACTGCTGGTACGAGAGGAGATTTGTTGCTAAAACAATTCATTCGAACTTTGAAAGGAAACATCTTCGACTGGTACATTGACCTAGAACATGAATCCATTGATAGTTGGGAGCAACTTGAAGGAGACTTTCTCAATCGCTTCTACAACACTCGATGTATCATCAACATGATGGAGTTGACAAACACCAAACAGCGGAAGGAAGAGCCAGTCATCGACTACATAAACCGATAGAGAGCTCTGAGCCTGGATTACAAAGACAAGCTCACAGAAACGTCTGCAGTTGAGATGTGCACTCAAGACATGCATTGGAAACTTCTTTACATTATGCAGGAGATAAAACCATGCACATTTGAAGAGTTGGCGACTCTTGCCCATGATATGGAACTAAGTATCACACACAAAGGAGCAAAACATTTCTTGGTTCCAAAAATGAGGAGAGACAAGAATGAAATTGATGACACTAAAAAGATTGCAAGTAAAGTCATAAATGAGTCTATGGTTGTTCATGCAACTCCTTTGAAATCTTTATCTAAAAAAAAGAAACAAAAATTGAAGGAAATCATGATGGCGAGGGAAAAGCGATGTCCAACTCTTAAAGAAAAATGGGAAAAGTTTATCCATTTCCTAACTTTGATGTTGCAGACATGTTAGAGCATCTGCTGGAGAAGCAACTTATTCAATTGTCAGAATGCAAACGATCAGAACAAGCAGGAAAAGTAGATGATACTACATACTGTAAATACCATCAGGGCATTAGTCACCCTGTTGGAAAGTGTTTTGTGTTGAAGAAGTTAATTCTAAAGTTAGCTAGTGAAAAGAAGACCGAGTTAGATATTGACGAATTAGATGAGACGAATCATGTTGCAGTCGAGATGACTTCAAGTGTTCTACCATCAACACAATTTTGTGATCAAAGGAAAAACTTAATTCAGTTTGGGATTTTTGAACCTATAGTGTTCCAACTCCAACAAATGATCGTGACGACAGACTCCAAAAAAAAGAAGAGCATGTTGAAGATGATGACGAAGGATGGATAGTTGTGACTCGTCGAAAAGGAAGATAATTAAATTCATTAAAAGGTGTCGTCATTCCGTCA
This sequence comes from Cucumis variabilis, assembly GCA_037974545.1. NCBI lineage: Eukaryota > Viridiplantae > Streptophyta > Magnoliopsida > Cucurbitales > Cucurbitaceae > Cucumis > Cucumis variabilis. The sequence continues at coordinate 17,067,055 of JBBPDI010000032.1, forward strand.
AAAACATGCAAAATGAAGCATCTCCCATAAAAATAATGTAAAAAAAAACAAGAAGACATGGAAGCCTAAGTCTATGCAAGAGGAGGATAATGATCTTCTCCAACCTCAACGACCGGTAACTTTGTTAGAATTTCTTCCAAGAAGCTTTCGTGACCATCATCCAAAGGAAGTATTAGAAATCACTACATGTCATGCTGTTAGTATAGAATAAGTCGACAACAATTATGCATCTTCTGAAGAAGTTGAAAATTTAAATGAAATTAAGCAAAGGACTTCTGTCTCTAATTGTATCAAGTCTTCAACTACTCGATCTTCAGTCTTTCAAAGATTGAGTATGGCCACGAAAGAAGAAGAAAATCAATCTTCAACGTCTACTTCCACTCGAACTTTAGCTTTCAAAAGGCTAAGTATCTTCACATCGAAGAAAGATCAACCTTCAACATCTGTTTTTTATCGATTAAAGATGACAAGCGATTAACATAAAAAAAAAATGAAAACTTTGAAGGTAAAATCACTTCATGAAGAAAATAATGACAAGAATATCCACAATTGTATCCCATCACGCATGAAGAGGAAGTTGTCTGTTAACATAAGCATAGAAGGTCCCTTGATCGTGAAGCCAAGACTTATTATATTTACCAATTCTACAAATGAAGAAGGTGAACAAAATTTTGATAAAAATATAAGTTGTTAAATGTGCAAAGCTCCTTATCGCAAGAGCCTAAACTATATGATGCTCCTAATCCACAAGAGCTTACAAGGTGAATGGCAAAAAAAAAAAAACTCAATTAAACTACGTTATGACTTGATCCCTATGTTATAAAAAGAGTATGTAGGTAGCTTAAAGTTTACTTTAAGTTCAGTCGCAAGAAAAAAAAAGTTATTATGCTTCATCGTGATGATGTAATCTTAATAGAAAATGAAATTCATGAGCAGTTACAACAGAAAAGAAAATGGACAAAGTCAAAGTAGCGAGCTCTACCTTTTCTCCTAAGTTTTACGACTGAGAAGATCTTCTTCTCTTATGTGTTACGGTTGAGAGGATCTTCTTCTCTCATGTGTTGCGGTCGAGAGGATCTTCATCTTCATCTTCTACATGTGTTGTAATCGAGAAGATCATTATCTTCCTCTTCTCCTATATGTTGCAGTCGAGAGGATCATCATTATCTTCATCTTCTTTCATGTGTTGCAACCGAGAGGATTATCATCTTCATCTTCTTCTATGTATTACAGTCGAGAGGATCATCATCTTCTTCTCCCATGTGTTGCGACTAAGAGGATCTTCTTCTCCCATGTATTGCAGCTGAAAAGATCTTCATCTTCATCTTCATTTTAATCTTCATCTTCTCCATGTGTTGTAGTTGAGAAGATCATCGAGAAATCATCATTTTCATCTTCAATATGTTGTAGCCAAAAGGATCATCATCTTCAACTTCTCCTATGTGTTGGAGTCGAAAGGATTCATTTTCATCATCTCACATGTGTTGTGACCGCAGCTGAAAGGATCTTTATCTTCATCTTCTCTCATGTTGCAGCCAAGCAGATTCATTTTCATCTTTTCCCATGTGCTACAACCGAAAGGATCATTATCTGCATCTTCGATGTGTCGCAACCGTCATCCATCTTGGATGTGTTACAATCGTCATCATCTACATCTTTGACGTGTAGTCATCATCTGTATCTCCGACGTGTGATCTTCATCTACTTCTTCAACGTGTTACAGTTGTCATCATCTGCATCTCTAACGTGCCACAACCGTCACCATCTGCATCTTCGATGTGCAGCCATCATCTACATCTTCGACTTGCGATCTTTATGTGCTTCTTCAATGTATTGCAGTCATCATCATTCACATCTTTAACGTTTAACAACCGTCATCATCTGCATCTTCAAAATGCTGCAGCCAATAGAATCTTCATCTCCAACGTGTTGCAGTTGATAGGATCATCATTGTCTGCATCTTCAACGTGTTACAACCATCATCATTGTATCTTTGACATGTCGTAGTCGTCATCTTTTGCATCTTTGACGTGTCCCAGCATCATTGTCTGCATCTTTGACTTGTTGCAGCCATCGTCATCTATATCATCGATGTGTCATAACTGTCATCGTCATCTGCATCTTCGACGTGTCATAGCCGATAGGATTGTCACCATCTGCATCTTCAACGTGTCACAGCCGTCACCATTTGCATCTTTGATGTGCCGCAACTGATAAGATCGTCACCATTTGCATCTTCGACGTGTCGCAGCCATCACCATCTACATCTCATTTGCATCTTCGACATGTCGCAATCATCACCACTTGCATCTTTGATGTATCGTAACGTCATCACCTACATCTTTGATGTGCCGCAGTCGTCACCATTTGAATCTTCAATGTGCTATAACCGTCACCATTGCATCTTCGACGTGTCACAGCTGATAAAATCTTCATCTCTATATTCTATGTGTCGCAGCCAAGAATCTAAAGTCGAAGAAGCAGTAGGCATCATGATAAAGTTGCATCGTCTATCATGTACAATCCAAGAAGCTGAAGCCGAAGAAGCAGACAAAGTAGTGGGCGCCATGATAGAATTGCATCGTCTATCATGTACAAACCCAAGAAGCTGAAGCCAAAGAAGCTGGACGAAGCATAAGTATCATGGTAGAGTTGCATCGTCTATCATGTACAAATCCAAAAAGATAAAGCCGAAGAAGGAGGACGAAGCATGGATGTCATGATAAAGTTGCATCGTCTATCATATACAAACCCAAGAAGCTGAAGCCGAAGAAGCATGACGAAGCAGTAGGCGCCATGATAAAGTTGCATCGTCTATCATGTACAAACCCATGAAGCCAACAAAGAAGCAGGGCACGTCAAGGAGACCAAACCAACATGCTTGCATAAGGCCGGGAATGACTAGAAAAAAAATGTAAAGTGAAAGTCAGTTATGAGGAGAAAAAAAAAGAAAACATAAAAAAAGAAATAGAAAATGAAAATGAAAAAAGAAAAGGGGGAGAAAAGAAAAAAAAGAACCGTTTTTATATAAAAAAAAAAAAGAAAAGAAAAAGAAAAAAGAAAAAAGAAAAATATAAAAGAAAAACAGAAAAGAAAATAAAAACAAGGAAAGAAAAGAAACATGAAAAAAAAATAAACTAAAGAAAAAATAAAAGAAAAAAATGAAAAAACAAAGAGAGAAAAGAACTTGAATTAAAAAATATATATATTCTTTTCTTTCGAAAGCTACCATTCCAAGAAAAAAAATGTTCATTGTTTCCATGTCCAATGATCATTTAAAAAAAATAAAAAAAATAGAGAAACTCCAATCCTATATCTCTCAAATAGTAAAACCTATGTCTCTTAAATAGTAAAGAAACAGTTCCACCATTTGTCATTTTCTTTTATCCCTGAAATATGAAGTAGCAAAAAGAAAAGAAAAAAACTTTAGAGGAGTCAAATACATAAGTATTTTCGTGATAAGGAGAATGATTTTTGTTCTCAACTTTCTTCTCTATTTATAGAATAGAAAATGTGTCAAATCTCCAACTTCTCAACAAAGTTGTTAAGATTGAGTTAGGAGTTAGGATCAGTTCCTAACTTTTTTTTTATTTAAAAAAATATAAAAAAATAAACTAATTAAATAAAAAAATATTTCTTTTAAAAATATTTCCTAATTAAATTCACTTTTTTTATATTTATAAAAAATCCCCAAAACTTTTTTGTTTTGCAAAAATTTTAAACTTTACCCCTATTAATTTATTTCAAATTCAAAATAAACAAAAAAAATCAAATCAAATCAAAACTTTGACTTAAATTCACATTTTGATAAATTGATAATATTCCAATTCCATCAATTTTTTAAGTCCCAATTCTCCCACTAAAATCCAATTTCATTTTTTAAAAAAATTTTAGCCATATTCCAAATGATTTTTTATTAAAAAAATTGTAAATTAAAATTAAAATTTACTGCAAATTTGCCATTAGGTTGTATTTCAACCTTCATTTTAATCAAACTTATGCCCAAATGCATACTATGATTAATTTGACATATTAATTGAAGCCATAGTCAAGAACAAATCACTTATACTTTTTTTGTTTCACCTTATCATTTTTTAGATTCACCCACACATACACGTATACAAATCTCGAAAAGGGGGCATTTGTTGAACAAGAAATTTTGGCCAATTACATCATGCTATGCCATCACAGCACAATGTTTGACATCCACAATTGATTGAGTTTGGGTAGTCAAGTTTTCTCATATCCAACCAATTCAAGGCCTAGATGTAAAAAATGGGCTAAAAAAATAATAGGTCCAAACCTACCGAGTAAATGGGCCCAAACCCATCATGAAAGTGGGCCCAAGCCCAAATCCAATTGGCAATGGACCCAAGTCCAAGCCCACCAAGCAAAATGGCCCAAGTCCAAGTCCACCTAAAACTCATGGAAATTCTCTATAAATCGAGACCTTCCAATTCATTTTGGGGATCTTTGGTTGAAGGAAGAATTAAAGTACTGAAACCTCTGAAGAATTGAAAATTCAAACTTCTACAAGCTCTCAAGACGTGCAAGTTCGTATCAACTTCGAGATCAACATCTTCTGAAAGATTGAAGACTTAGAAGATTAAATTTTCCTTGGATTCAAAAAGATCGAAGTTCAAATCTACTTGCAACTATAACATCCTAAAGACCGAAGATCAAAAAATTTTAATCTTTTAACTTGTATTCGAGAGAAAGCATCAAATGAGTAAATACTAGAGATTCTATTCACAATATTCATCAATATATCAAAATTCAATTTTATGAATTACATTTCTTCGAAATCTCGTGTGAACAATAATCTAATACTTAATCATATTTAGAATTAATTGAGTTCTGAATTTAAATTAAATAATATAAGAAAAATATGTTTTTTTTATTAAATAAGATATTATATAAAAACTGAAAAATGAGATAAATATGATATTAATAAAAAAATACTAAAAAAATCTTTATAAATAGGATATGTTGATAGCAAAAATGAAGTAATGTAAGTTAAACACAATAAATAATTAGTTGATTATAAATAGTCAATAATGATCATTTGTTTATAGTAGAGGATCTAATTAAAATTAGTCTCAATAAATAATTGTTTGCTTGTTAAAAACAAAATAAAAGAGTCAATTATCATCATTATTGAAAAAATAAATTTTTGTACTATCTAAACTTAACTCATCTAAGATTACTAATTGAATTTATTTAAGATATGGTTAGTTAATTAATTTGGTAAGGAAATAATTGCATTCCTTTATTAAAAATTTTATTGTAAAATTTAGTCAAAGGCAAATATTGTAACATAATATTATTATTGATTTATTAAAATTAATATAAATATTAATTTTGTTAAATTTATATTAGTTAATTAACTATATTCCAAATGATCATATGAAGAGGGAAAAAAGGAAAACTCATTTTGGAAAGAAAATAAAAAGCTCTTGTAGAAATAAAGATGTCGAAAATAGTTTATTCCGGACAATGGGCGAAAACTATGAAACAAACATGAACACTCTAAATAATTTAGGAAAATTTATAAAAATAGCAAAAAACATTTGTGATAATAGAGTCCATGTCATTTACATTTTTAAAATTGTAAAAACAACTAATTTAAAAACAAATTATCGTTGTATTTGTCAAATTTACAATATGCAAAAAATAAAAATGTGTTATGTGCTGTTTTTCTCTAAATTTTGGTGTCATCTAATATAATTTTTTAATAATTTATTCTTAAATGATTTCTTTTGTTTTATTTTTTACTCTAAGAATATACTTTATAGACACAAGTACACAAAACTTTTATTATTTAAAGTTATATTCTTATATTATTTGTATATAAATAAAAATAAAAATATTTTTTAAAATATAGTAAAATGAACTAAAATATTTATAAAATATAGCAAAATTTTAAAATTTATGCATGATAGATGTTTCATCATTTTTCAAAAAAAAAAAAAAAAAGAAAATTTAGTGAGGGTTAACCTTTTGATATGAGTTGTAGTTTATATGAAATTTATCTTGTACAATATGAAACCTAATCAATACGGAACTCCACTTTCTCCAATATCATATATTGCACTACAAACTCAAATAAGAATTCTAATACACAAAGTTTACAATCATTCAAAATATGTCAAATAGGTTATTTAATTTTCAATTTTGTGACTAATCGGTATTTTATTCACAAACTTATCTTTACATAATATTCGATTTTTCGTTAATATACAATTTAACGTAAATATGTTAAAATAATTCAAAATCCTATTTACACAAATATTAATTTTTTTTTTACTTATTCAATATAATATGGAAAAGTATAGAGATTTAGTAGATATAACAAAATATGTCAAAGTCTATCAATGAAATAAGTCGATTACTTATAGACCATGTTGTAAATATTGGTCTATTAGTGATAGACCATAAGAGTTCAACAATATAAATCTATCACCATTAGATTTTGCTGTATTTATAATTTTTTTAAAATGTTGTTATATACTTAATTATTATTTTTAAAATTGTCACTAATAATAATTGTCCTAAAACTTAATTGCTATATACTTAATAATAATTCCTAAATTAGCAAAAACAATTGTTTACATTCGGTGGGGTAACCATTTAGTTTTCTTTTAATTTTTAAGAATTAAATCTATAAACACTCATTCAATCCCTAAAATTTCTTTTTATTCTCTACATTTTACCATTGTTTTCAACAGTCAACCAAATGTTAAAAGACTAAAAGAAACAATAGCTTTTAAAGACTTGTGTTGTTTTTTAAATTTGATTTAGAACTAAACTATTTTAATAAAGAAACATGTATGATGATACTAAATCTCCGCCAATAGAAAATAAATTTAAACTTCACAGGATAACACAATTGTAATTTCTAGTTCAACGAAGAAAGAATTTGAACAAAAAAATCAACTCTTGATAAAGTAACATATTTGATCATGCCAAACTTTGTCCAAGAGAAAATGTACTTTTCCACGTGGCGACAACGGTAAATTTATAATTAGGAAAAAAAGAATCTGAAAAACAGAAAAAATGACAATAAAAAACTTTTTGTTACCTTTGTTCGTGCTCTTAATACTTATATATTTATAGAGTTTTCGACCTCTCTCTCCCAATCCTTTTTAGAGTGGGATCCCATATCTCTTATTGACTTGGTGTTTCTTTAGGATATTTTTTTTAGTGTTTGTCTAGGCTTGGATTGGGGCTAAGAATACGATAGTGTGGACTTCTTTGAACTTCATATGCATCTTGGTTTGGAATGGGCTAAGTAGGACTGCGAGGTCTTTTATTAGACTCGACCTTAACTTGGAGTAGGGGTAGACCAAACAAAGTAGTATGAGCTCAACCCATATCATTTTTCCTTTCCACCCATATCATTTTTCCTTTCCATCTAAAATTTAGCCTTTCAACCGTAGTATAAAATATTCATTTTGTCCTTTAGTCCAAATTAACTCATAACAATGTCAATCATGATGTAAAAAAAAAAAAAAGAAAGAAAGAAATAGACCTAATTAATTTAAAAGTAAACTAAAAACTCTATCAATTTAGGAATTTGTTAGATAGATTAAAATTGTACATTAACCAAAACTTTATTAACAAAAAAGAATATTTGAGTGTTCTCATCTAAATGATTAAAAAAACCCTCCAACAAAACCAACTTGTAGTTGATTATCTCTTGTTAATAAAACAGATAAAATTATTACAGTTTTGATTAGGGGTGAAAACGGGTTGGGTTGGGTTGGGTTGAGACACATTCTCAACCCAACCCATATTTTAGGGTTATTTGGGTTGGCAACCCGAATAACCCGAATTTAGTTTTCAACCCAACCCAACCCAACCCATAAAATATGGGT
>JBBPDI010000032.1:17162084-17179804 GCA_037974545.1 Cucumis variabilis
CAACGTGGTGAGGCCCTGCGTCGTGGATTGGGTATAACTCGCGATGTGGCTCGATCCACGTCGCAAAAAATTGGAGATTTGAATTCGATTGTTAAACTTTCTGTGACGTGGTGAGGCCCTGTGTCGGGATTGGTGATAACTCGCGACGTGGCCTGATCCACGTTGCAAAAAATTAGAGATTTGAATTCTATTGTTAAACTTTCCGTGCTGTGGTGAGGCCTTGTGTCGCAGAAAGTTGGCACGGATATCCAAGGGGTTAAGCTATCCGCGACGTCACACTGACACACGTCGCGGAAAGACTGACTGTTGGATATCCATGCCAACTTTTTGCGACGTCATACTGAAATAATTAATTCATTATTTAACCTTTTTGCGATGTTAGGGTTAACCAACGCCAAGGAAAGGGTCTTTCTACGACGTCTTCGAAGACGTCGGGGAAAGTCTACTTTATTTCTTCCCTTCAACACAGAACCGATTGCAAAATGAAAAGAAGAAAAAATCGATCGAGAGAGAAGGAGAGGAGGAGATTCGTTCAGCCGTCCGTTCATCTTCGTCGTCATCGTTGCCGCTGCCAGAAGTGTTTCCTTCTTTCTCATCTCTTACTATTCCTCACTCTCTCTCTCTCTCCTTTCTTCTACTTTCTCCATGTTTTCCTTCTCCAAATCACTCATCTCCCTCTCTCATTCTTTATACTTTCTCTCTTTCCCTTCTCTGAAGATTATGTCTCATAAACCTAAAAAATACTAAAAGGAATAAGACGAGAAATCAATGAACATCCATAAAGAAATAGGTAGAGAAAGTTCAGTTGAAAGGAAGCATCAAAATTCAAAGAACAGAATGGCGAATTTGAGAGGCTTGAATCGCGAAAAACTGTTCCGACGCTAAAGCCATCAATTTTTGCTGACGTTGACGTGAGCTACGTCAGGGAAAGTATCCCCGATGCACTTGTCCCGACGTGCCTGCCGACGTCGTCTACAACGTTGCAATAACCTTCCCCGACATTTTTTGGGTTTTCAGCGACGTTTTGCTATGTCGGGGAAGGTGACTTTTCTTGTAGTGCTTTCTGCGATGTCAGCGAGTGAATGTCATGGAAATTTATGATAATCCACAACGTCAACAACTAAGCACATCGTGAAAAGTCCGTTCCCACAACGTTTTTGAAGACGTCACGGAAAGTGTTAGCTATTTCTACACAGAACCTATTCACAAACTCACGGAAGAAGAAGAAAATTTGAGAGAGAAAGAGAGAAAAATTGAGAGAGAAAGAGAGAGAAGGAGATTTCGCCTTTGCCACCACTACCATGTCGTTGTCGTTGCTGTTGTGCCGCCACCGCCTACTGCCGCCATCGTTGAGGTCATTTTTTTTTTTGCATTTAGGTGTGTAAAGTGTATGTGTATATAGGTTTAGAATGCATAATGTGTAATGTATATGTAGGTATAATTTAATGTGTATATGTTTAGGGTGTATGTATATGTATATGTATATGTAGGTGTATGTTTTGGATGTATGTATATGTATATGTATATGTAGGTATATGTTTAATGTGTGTGTTATGTGTATATGTATATGTATATGTAGGTATATGCTTAATGTGTATGTGTTATGTGTATATGTTTAGGGTGTATGTATATGTAATGTGTAATGTATATATATGTATATGTAAGTATGATTTTGTGTATATGTGTTATGTGTATATTTAATGTGTATAGTTTAAGGTGTGTATATGTAATGTGTAATGTATATGTATGTATAGTTTAGTGCATATGTATATGCATGTATATTTTTTTTATTGCAATTAAAAAATTATATAAAATTTAAATAATATATGAATTTAGATTAAATTTGAATACATTATATTGAACAATAGTTTAGGGTTTAGTAAATTTGAGATAAAGCTTAGGGGTCTTTATCGAATTCGATATTGAATTTGATATTGAATATGAATTTCATATTCAAATTGCATTTGAATTTTTAAAAATGTTAAATAGCGTAACTAAAATGGAGTATGTATAAAACTAATATAACTTATTTATTTGTTAAGTCTTTTAACAAGATGAACAAGAATTTGATGAAAATTAGGGAGATGTGTTCTGTTGAGTACAGAGAATGAGTTTTTCAATTTTTAGAGGTTGCAAAACTTCACACAAATAATTATGAAAAAATAAGGTGTCCATGCAAGAAATGTATGAATTCAAACTTGGACTCCTTAAAGGGTGTGAGACGACATTTATTAACCACTGGAATATTCTCCTCCTATATAAACCAGGTGTATCATGGAGAGCCCGTGACCTTTAACATAGGTGTACAAACATTTAATGAAGGAATAAGTAGTAGTTACCCAATAGTTGATGAAGGAACTAGTAGTAACTCAATAGTTGATGAAGGAACTAGTAGTAACCTAGTTACTAAAGAAAATGAAATGTTGGATATGTTGCATGATTTACAAGCTGGTATTGAACAAGTAGAAGAGATGGGGAAAGATTTAGATTTAGAAGAAGACAGAACAAAAAACGTATTTAAGGAGTTACTAAATCAAGCAAGTTGTGAGCTATACCCCGACTGTTCAGAATTTTCGTCACTAAACTTTTTGGTTAAAATAATGCACGTCAAGATTCTCAATGGTTGGGGCAACAAGTCCTTCGATATGATGTTAGAGCTAGTAAACGTGTCTTTTCAATGTGTGGTACTAACATTCCTAGTTTATTATATAAAGCCAAAAGAAAATTACGTGATTTGGTCTTAAGGTACGAAACTATTCATGCTTGTAAATGATTGTCTATTATTTTGGAAGGAGTTTTAGGACTTGCAACAATGTCCGACTTGTGGTGAGTCTCGATATAAGATTAATTCCAACATATCATGAAACAAAATTCTACAAAAGGTATTGCGTTAATTTCTGTTGGTGTCAAGATTACAATGATTGTTTGTATCGCAAGAAAGTTCGACAGACATGCGATGACATAAGGATAAACAAGTAGAAATAGAAGATGTGTTGAGACATCCATCCGATGTAAAGGGATGGAAGCACTTTGATTATGAATTTTCTGATTTTGCATTGGAGCCACAGAATGTTCGTTTGGGGTTAGTTTTAGATGGATTCAATCCGTTCGGTCATATGAGTATCTCGTACACTATGCGGCATGTAGTGTTAATTCTGTACAATTTGTCACCATGAAAATGCATGAAACAGTCTAACTTCTTTATATCATTGCTCATTCTCGGTCCTAAATCTTCTCTACGTGTTCAATACCAGCTTGTAAATCATGCAACATACCCAACATTTTGTTTTTTTTCCTTCAAAAAATGGGTTACTGCTAGCTCCTTCATCAAAAGGATTATTACTACTACTAATTCAGTCTTTGCATACCTCTGTACAAGTTCACAGGCTCTTAAAGATACACCTAGTCTATGTATGAAGAAGCTATTTCAGTGGTTAATAGATGACGCTCCACACCGTTCAATGAGTGTCAGCTTGAATTCATACATCTCTTGCATAGACACCTTTTATTTGTCTGTAATTATTGACGTGATGTTTTGCAACCTCTAAAAATTGAAAAACTCCATCTCTGTACTCAACCGTAAACCTATTTCTAAGTTTCATTCAACTCTTGCCCATCTCGTTTAAAGCCCTAAAACATAAACCCATTTAATTAGTTTTATATCTCTCCTCTCAATTTACTCAAATTTACTCCAACTTAACTTCTACTTAGCTCCAACTTACTTCATCAATAAGCTATATTGTCCAATCTCTAATATATTACTAAAATTAAATTCAAATCTAAAACTTAAGTTTAAATCTAACTAACATTTTCAACATACCTAACAATTCATAAATATACTTATTTAAATTCAGAATCTCAAAGCTATATAATTAACATATTAGAGACTATTTTTTAAATAAATAAATAGGTTACCATAACTGCAGAATAGCCAAATAAAATTCATATTCGTATTCAGCTTTAAATTAAAATTTATATTATAATTGATATTAAACATAAATTCATATTTAAACTCAAATTTTAAATTAACTATAAAATTCAATATCTAATTCCTATTCAAAATTTTAAAAAACATACATTACACATATATTATATAATGTCAACATACAATCTCAAATGTACACATCCAATCTCAAACTTACATATAAAAACTCATACATTTTCATATAAAAATATACATAATATATTACACGCACATCATATATTACACGCACATCCATCTCTGCATGGATTACACAAAATTACATAATACATTACCAAATATACAATGAATTTCAAACTACACATGCATACATTTCAAACTATACATAATAAAACGTACATACATTTCAAACTATATAAGTTTCAAAACAAAAAAATGGACAAAATCGTATACCAAGCAAATCAATAATGGAGGAGGGATGGTGACGGACCAGTGGGCGACGGACAGCGGCCGCAGACAAACTCTCCTTCTTTCCTCTCTCTCTTTTTCTTTTTTCTTTATCTTTCGGTTTTGCGGCCATTGTGTTCTGTATTTATAGAACAAATAGGGAAAGGAAAAACTGATGCAACACGAAAACGTCGACCTTTCCAACTTTTCCTGATGTTTCACTAATGACGTCGGAGAAAGTCCAACCGTAATAATTAATTTGTGGACCTTTGCATGTCGACAAAGGTTTAAACAATAATATTATAATTAACCCTTTGTCGACGTTCTTCTACACCACATCGACAAATGTTTAAATTTAATATTATTATTAAAACGTTTGCTGATGTGGTGTGTAGGTGTGTCGGCAAAAGTTTAAAATGAATATTGATGTTAAAATTTTTGTTGACGTCCTTACACTCTACGTCAACAACGGTTTGAATTTAATATTATTATTCCAACCTTTGCCGACGTTGTGTGTATGAACGTCGTCAAAAGTCTAGCCAGAGTATTTAATTTCTAAGCTTCCTTGACGTTTTGTGGTTTAGCGTTGGCCTTACCTCCTTATCCCAACGTCAACATTTTCTCTCTTTGCTGGCGTTTGTTTTCTCGACGTCCGTTATGATGTCGAGATAAGCACTTTTTCTTGTAGTGGGTGTATTATTATAGTATGTGTTTATAGTGCAAATTATTACAATCCGATTTATAATATACTTTGTGTTTGAGGTGCTAATTATTTTAGTCAATGTTTAGAGTTCATATTATTATAGAATGAATCATAACAAAATACGTAAATTAAATGTAAGTGGTTTTAGATTGTGTATAATTTTTGTCTACTATTATTCTTTACCATACAAATAATCAATTTTTATTTCTTTTTCTTTTTCTATATCGTTTTTATTTATCGTTACTATTATTCTAAAAAATAATCAAACTTTTACCTTACACTTTTCTAGTTAATTTGTTTAATAATGAGAAATTTTTATGCATAGCAAAAGAAAAATGAAACAATTGTGTTAATTTGTAAAGACCATGTTTTTTTTTATCATAACATGCTAGATCCAAAATTCAAATAAACGAATATTTTAATGGATTTTCTAAAAAATATAATAAACCGATAAAATATTTAACTGAATATAACAGTTTCAAAAATGAAAAAAAAACTTACAATAAAATATACAAAAACTGTCAGAATCAACACACAATTAATTCATCACTTGTGCATAATAAATTTGATATTATGTTTTCTAGCATAGTAGTTTTTAAGTTTAAAACATAATAGTAGATGTTGGAACTTAAGTTAAGGACCTTAACCACAACAAATAACAAAGGAAAATGTATTAAATTGTATTCTATAGAACACCAATGTAATTAAAGTTGCAAGGATGTGAATGGCTTATTATTGGATATTGTAATGCGATTCCCAAATATTTTAAAAGTATTTTATTCTTCAAAATGGATATGGTTTTCATTCATTTTATTTGTAAAAGAAAAAAAAAGAAAGAAAAAGTGAAAAGGGTAATAGTTATTTAAACTTGTTCTACGTTGTGATCGAGGTTTTATGGATTTCTATTTGTAATGGTAAGATGTAATAATCTTTGGACAATGGGAATGTCTTTTTTCCTCCAACTTATAAATTCTAACTGCTAAATAAATGTATCCTTCCTTTATGAACAACCTCACTCTCCCCTTCTGTATTTATTAATTTAAAAACACAAACAAATTTCCGTAGTAAAAATTATTTTATTATTCACACTTTCACACACTTCCCATGCAATCAATGCCCTTCCGCGTTTCCCATTCAAATAATAAGAATAAATTTAGTTTAAAAAATCAAATTCAAATAATACTAACAAAAAAATTATTCTTTCTTTTTTGTTTTTCTCAAACCAAAGATTGAAAAAAATCGATAGTAAAAGCTAAACGATCGTGTACACAGAATCTTAAAAAACGATCAAATCTATTCCAAAATATAAATACAAAATCTAAACGATGATTTTACAAATATAAATGATTGTTTTCCAAATATAAACGTGTATAAAAAAAATCTTGAAAAAAATGGTTGAGATTTGACTACTTAAATTTCGATCGTGTACAAAAAAAAAATTGTATAAAAAATCTTTAGAATTTAACTACCTAAATTTACAAAAACAATTATGAAAACAATTGTTTGGATTTGACTATCTATGAATTACCAAAAAAATCTTAAAAACTCAAATCTAAGCAATGGTTGAGTAGTAGATGATCAAATCCGATTGTGTATAAAAGAATATTTGATCGCTTTTCTCGTTTTCTAAATTATTTAGTAGGTAAATATTTTATTATATTTTTTAAAAGAGTCCAACAAAATATCGCGATTTATTAGGTAAATCTCCACCTTCTTAAACAAAGGGTACTAATCTAACTCCCCATAATGTTGGTGCATAATCGTGGACTTCTTGTTACACGATTCTGCTTGAATGAAGGCGGTTAATTGTATGAGTTAGATATTTCTCCTCATCCACTGTTATGAGGTCTTATATATGCCACTTTGTTTGTAGATTGAATGCCACTCTTCTCTGATGTCTTCTTGGACCTTTGCATTTGGCCTTAGGAGAGCTACACGTGTTAGGGGGCCAAGGGGCGTCACGAGCAAGAGAGTAAATAATAAGTAAAATTATATAATTCAAATTAAATGGTATGATAATAAAATAAATGAGGAAAAATATATTAATTTGGCTCCGTATTTTGCCATTTAATAATAGTAGAAATATAAAGGAAGGAGAGCAAACAAAGAAATAAATAAACAATAAAGTGAAGACTAAGATTAAGTGCAATCCAAGGCAACATTAAACTACATATTTATTGGCCGCCAAATCCGCCATGGTAGCAGGTTGTTTATTTATTTATTTATTATTATTATAAAAAAAAATTAGATATAGAATAAACAAAATTTAAATAATCCACCTTTTGTAATTATTATCTCAACTTAGCTATCTTTTAATCGGATATCGAAATTAAACTAGAGAGGCAAAGAAGATTTATGGCGAGTAAGGGAGGGAGGGAGGGGTGCTGCCAGAGGAGTGAAATGGAGGGAGTTGGAGAAATTTTAAAAAAAGTAAATTAAGATTTCTTTAATAAAAAAAACTTATGCTCCCACTAATAAATCTTCTATTAGCATAAATATGTATAAAAAACGTGAGATTTTTTACCACATAAGTTAGGTCGCTAAATATTTAAAATTATCTTTGCTCACATTTTTTTTTATATTGTCAACAAAAACTGTCCGCACAGACTAAAATTCCTATAGTGACTATTATCAAGCAATAAATCATATATTACATATTTATGTATTTATATACTTTTTTTAAGAAAAACATATATCTACTAGTTGTTAAAACGTACATATAGGTTTACTTTAATCTAACTTTAAACATAAAAATTTAACAATTTTAAGTTAAGATAGAGTACTACTCAACTAAGGATTAAAATTATATCCTATACTAGGTCACTTCATTATTCACGGTCACATGTTAGATTATGAATATCAATGTGGTTATTGAATACTGATATCAATACCTAGCTAATTCAAATACCATATAGTGTATATCGTATACAAATGAAAAACTGATATATGCCAATCAAATATAACCAAATTAATCAACTATACTAATGCACACTATCTATATATCTTTATTACAATTGAGTTAAATTATAAAAGGTTAAATAACAAAAAGTAGGGTAGAACTTTGTGGTTTGTGTAAAAAATACTCATGAAGTCTAAAAAGTTTAAATGTTCTTAAACTTTAAAAAAATTATTAAAAGATACCATTACTATTAGTTTTGGATGAAACCGTTAAAGTTTTGTTTTAAAAAATATCATTAAAAGTTAAAAAAAATATCAATGTTAGAACAATTTGAAAGCGGAAGATTTGAACCTGAGACCTCTTGTCCTCAAAAAGATACCTTAAATTAAGTTCATGTTGGCAATATGAAATTTTTTTGTTTGATTAATTATTGTTTTCATATGTTTTAAGGAGACTTTTATTTCAAAACTTTGTGAATTTTTTTTGTTTGACTAATTATTGTTTTCATATGTTTTGAGGAGAATTTTATTTCAAAACTTTGTGAGATTTTATGTTTTAACTAAAGTTTAAAATATCGATGTTGATGGATTAAAGTATTAAAGTTTACAAAAATTTTCATTTTGATCCATATTTTTTTAAAAAATTAAAATAAATTTGAATTATTAAATAAATATTTTATTATATTCAAATAAGTAAACATGTCTATTATTTATATTAGCTCATTTTTATGTTTATTTTTTGTGATTTGTGAATTTTTTTAAAGATGTAATGGAAATATTGATTCAGTCCTATCGATATCAAACCCAATGAAATTTGAAAATATCGAAAGAAAATATTGACATATTGATGAAAAATTTAAAACTATGGTTTTAACTTAGAATTTTAGTTTTTCTTTTGGGTGTTAAGAAATTTGGTGTGAAAATTGGACTAATGAGAGATTTTTTTTTTATTACGTTTATGGTATTTATAGAACTTTTCAATAGTTTAATGGTATTTTTTAAACAAAATTCTAAACAATTTTCATCCTAAATTAATAGTAAGGGTATTTTTGAACTATTTTCAAAAGTGTCCCTAAACTTATTTTTAATACGAACTATAAATTTTAAGGGTATTTTTTTAATATATAATTTAGCCCGTATAAAAAATGTCCTTCAACTTTATAGTTTAGGTAAAAAAAATTCTTTCTAAACTTTCAAAAGTTTCATAAATGTTTTTCAAACTATAAAAATGGTTTAAAAATATAATTTTGAATAGAAATCGTTCAAGTTTTGTTTAAAAATACTTATGAACTATCGAACAGTTTCATACCATTAATTTGAAAAATGTTAAAAAAAACACATTCATTGATCCAAATTTAATCTAAACCAAATTAATTTCTCACCAAATTTTAAAGCATACTAAACAATAAATAATAAAATAAAAAATATATTTGATTATTAAGACATGCTACTTTTGAAAATACTCTTAAAACTTTCAAAAGTTTTAAAAGAATATTTAGCTTTGAAAACAAAGTTTAAAATACCATTGTTGTTACATTGCACAAGTCATTAACACATGGTGTGACTTCTATATATTTTAATGATTAAGCTCTAGATTCATCATATTAAATATGAATCACAAAATTTAAAAAGGAAAGTACGAAGAAAAAAATGGGAGAAAGAAAAGAAAACACATCAATGAATCACATAATATATTCAACTTGAAGGAACTAAAAGTTTTGCATGTGGATAAATTGCATCTAGCATATGAGTTGAGAAAGTGTGGAGTAGAATGACAATGCACCAAAATAGTGATGATCAAAATCTTGAACACAATTTGACTTGTTTAGTTCTCCAATAAAACATCAATTAACCATCTAGCCTTGAATTAAAAACTAAAACCCTAGATTAATTATTGACAGTGATTATATTATTTGGTAGCTTAGTCATCCAAATATAGAAGTCACATTATCATTCCGTTAAAGTTAACATAATTTTAACGACAATGACCAAAATATGATATTTCTAACAATTTAGAAACTTAAACATACATTTATGAAAGTTCAAAAACTAAAATAGAATAAGACATAAAGTTTAAGGACCAAAATAGAATTTAAACATAAATAAAACAACACTCTCTAGTAAGATTAATCGTTGTTTTAGAATGTTTACGTATACATTTTTAAATGTATTTTTTAATCAGTTTTTAAAGTTTAATTACATTTTAAAAACTTTTAAAAACTTAAGAATATTTTTAACCCTAAGCTACACAATTCACATTTGGTGTGCTGTTGAACAGCATATATTCCTGTAATAGAATAGGTACAGATTGTGAGTTATACTATTTGCTCTAATCTCAATCCTAATTTACTAATTATATTTATCAATATTCTTATATGAGAATAAAGCTAGAGCTCTATCCATCTATATATATATAAAAAGCAGTTAGATGTATATTTTAAGTAATAAATGAGAAAATAGTTTAAAATGGTTAGATAATCAGTCATATTTGGAAACAAAATGTTTGATTGTTAGATAGTCGTTGTCTTAATTTTATTAAAGAACAATATGTGAAAGGAATGTGATTACATCTTATACTATTTTGATATTTCTCAACTTTAAATTACTATTTGATCCATTATATGTAAATATAACTATAGTAAAAAAAATATTAATTTTGATTTGAAACTTTCATTTTTGTTTTCTTTATCTTTTAATTAAATAATAGAAGAATATGATTGTGAGAGATTAGACAGTCATCAAATACGTTTAAAGTTTAAAGGTAAATCGACAAATAATTGATTTATACTTTCAATATTTGCACAACACTTCTTTTAAGTACAACAAGTGGAGATGATAAGAATTTGAAATTCAAAACTGAGAGAACTATATGTTAATATTAGTGTATATTGTGATAAAGAAATGATAGTTGTATCATATTTATGTGATATCTCAAGTCTCACTACAATGTTTAACCATTGAATATTATGATATTTAATTGTGAGTTTTCTCACCCCAACGTATCACCCATGAAAGACTATTTTAATAAATGAGCTAATTAAATAGCTATATTATTGTTATGGAGTCTTCCATAGACTTGAATTATTGTGTTTATCGGTGTGTTCATTTTGTCCGTGGAGACTTGTTCCTAATACATGGTGGAGACCTGGTCATAATTATTAATTATATATAATTTTTAAAATTAAATTCAAATTATTTCTTTATTTATATACTCAATTTATTATCTAAATCATAACTTCCTTAATTATTAATACATATATATTTAGATTTATTAATAGAATATTTATTACATTTACAATAATTTAAATTTGGTATAAACTATTATACTATATGATAATAATATTTTTAATTATACTACAAAATAATTATTTTCAATTTCATGTTCAAGCCAAAAGCTTTTTTCTCACGATCATCAATTTCGACGTTGGCTTTCTTCTCCGATTTGTATTTCAAAAAATTGCATTCTTCTTCCTTTTTGATTTGCTATAGAATATACCATTAGTCTTTTTTTTTCTTTCATTTTTCATTTTGTTTATTCTTTCTTCTTCCGTTTCGTAACATATATTTTTTCCTTAAAAAAATTGTTATTTTTTTGTTTCGTAGCATATATTCCAGTCATGTTCCTTCTATTTTGTTTAATTTTTTATTATTCAGTTCATCTTCATGTCATGCTCGACATAGAATTTTTATTAAATGGTTCGTCATTCGTATATACTATGATATACCATTGAATAATAAATTTATGTTTTGTGATTTGTCACACATATACTTCTGCATATATTCAATAATACATACGTATATTCTTTTTAATGTTCTGCGATTTTTTCTTATTGCGTACATATCCCAATATATACACAAATTATATATTCATTCAATATATATATTTTTTATTTCTTTCATATATACTATTGAATAATCCATTTATGTTTTGTGATTTGTTATATATACACTACTGCATATATTCAATAATACATATATAGATTTTTTTTTCATGTTCTGTGCTTTTTTCTTACTACATTTATATCACTGTATACACAGATTATGTATCTGATCAATTTTTTTTTTAATTTTTACATATATACTATTGCATAATACATATATTTTCTGTTATTTGTTACATATATACTACTTTATATATTCAATAATACATAAATGATATTATCATCAATATACTCAATGTACCCTAATGTATTTCGAATACGAAATATAAATTATAACTAATCTTAAATTTTTGCCAATTTTTTTCTTCAAAAGATCACTGTACCAGTCGGTTGTCGATGTTCTTCTTCATCGCTCATACTTCCCTCAATCTTCTATTATTCGACATCTTTTGTGAAGAAAATGGAATAAATATTCAACGTATTCGAAGAAGGAAACTTTTACTTTTTTTTTTAAATTTTCTAAACCGTGATAACCCATATCCCTTATTTCCCTCCTTGTCGGTCCACCTTCTATAAATAAATTGTTATAAGAACTTTTCAATCATAAAATATACACCGTATTATTCAATATATACTATAATTAGGTAGAATATACGAAAAACAGTGCAAAATGAAAGAAAGAATGGACAGAGAGAGATTGAAAAATGAGGGAGAAGATTTTTTGAACAAAATCACCAAAATAAAAAAAATAAGAATTTTTTTTTTATTATACTATGACCATAATAGAATTAATCACTTACCATATTTACCTAAGATATGTGATAAATACAAATATTAATTATGGCCTATTTTTCATTTTCCTTTTTCTATTTTTTTAATATAATATTAATAATAAAAATGAATAAATTGGTCAATTGAGTATTATATTTGTGTAAAATATTAGTCAATTTAGGACATTTCTGAAAAGTTTAGAAAATTTGGATCAATTTATACTGTGGTTTACTATTTTAGACTATCTTAATTAAAGACCCTTCATTTTATCAAGTCTTATTATACCATTTGACTTATTTTGCTTTTAAACATTAATTCAAATGTAATCAATTTGCTCTAGAATTCCATTCTCATAGATTGTTTCCTCTGACATATCATAAGCTATGTAATTAAAATAAATACTAGTTTTGTTACTCCATTATTAATGCCGTTGCTTAATATTTCTCTAATAAAAATTTTATTTTTGAAAAATAGAAAGGAAAAAAAAAAAGTCTCCAAAGTATTTTTTTTTTAGTTTCTAGGAAACATTTATATATATAGTTGTCATTATAATTAATCGATGATGATATATAAAAAGTGAGATCTTATTAGTTAGATTGTTGGTGCTCACCAACATTAAATTTTGTAATAGCAATGGAACAACGAACCCTACCACACAAAATTCACAATATCGATCCTTAATCTCATTAGGATTAGACAACCAAAATGTGATTATTGTGTGAGCTTCATTCCTTCTTATTGTGTTAAACTTCTCAGATTTTGCTTTCAAACGTCATCTATCTCATTTAATTATCGTCCATACAATTTTTATTGTATATTTGAAATCAATATGATATTCATATATAAATGGTCATGTATATATATTTTTATCAGTACGATTGATATCAATAATACTGATATTGATATCATTGATACTAATATTGATCGAAACCATGATCAATATCAATGTACTTTCTATTATTTTTTTATTATGTAGTACCATTTTTTATTATTCACATATCAATATTGATACATAAATTGAATGCTAATATCAATATTTTGTAGATTTTAATCTAGATTGTAGATTATGTAATTATTTTATCCAATGTTGATTATGGTAGATGTCTAACTGCATATAATACGTTTGATTACTATTTTATAACAATTTTTAGAAAAATTTTATTAATTATCTTAAATTATTTGTGTGTTATCTTGACGATTATTTGAGGTAAAATTGAATTAAGATAATTCATATCGAGATTTATAAAATTTTAAAATAATTGATTTATTGGAGAATATTTGGTTAATTAAAAGAATTGAAGATTTGAGTTGATTTGAGATATAGTTGGTTTTGGTAAAATTGAAATTAATTAAAATATATATTGAATTAAGAATTTGAATTTTTGTAAAATATGATATTAATTAGGGGAATTTTTAAAATAGAAGAATTGAAAAACTATTTACCGTCCATAACAAAATTTTAATCTAAGTCTAAAATAAATAACCAAAATTTTATCTCAAATTCAAATATTTATTTATTTTTCTATAGATATAAATATTTTCTCGAAAATTTCTCTATTAAGTATTTGATTTTGTATAAATAATTAATATAAAAAAGTAAAATTAATTATAATTAATAAAAAATAAGATGAGTATTAACAACAGAGAAATGGTTGTTGTTTTATTGGGAAAGAGATAAGTGATTAATTGAGGTAAGAGAATGAGAATAAATGAATAAATAAATATATGTATGTATGTATTAATATTTGAAAATAAAATAAAATAATGACGTGAATTGAAAAAAAAAAAAGGGGGTTGGAACTCTTCTTTTTCGAGATAATCCTACCCACCTCCCACCATGCAACTATGTAAGTTATCTCTCCTCTGACCTGATTGTGGTGAGTTTGGTGATGAATTTTGAAATATCAATTAAGGTTTAAAAGTTAGAGTTTATTTTTTTGAGTTAATTTGAGCTTTTTTTTTTTTTTTATTGAAGTTAATTGGATTTTTTTTTTTAATCTAATCTGTAATTTTCAACCGCTATTTGGTAAGCAAATTGGAGAATTAAAATTGGACTGTAATTAATAATTTTATTGAATAATATTATTAATTAAATTCACTATGTCTAGGTTGGATTTGAGAATTATTTTGCAACCAAGGGTTAAACTTTTCTTCTACTTGAATACCTTTGAGTTGGACATAAAAAAGATATATAATTATGTTTTCTAGTTATGGTAGGTATCATATAAGCATGCTATTTTATGTATTATATTGACATTATTTACATTGAAAAACGCTAAACTATGACATTATGCTAATTTTATTGATTGGTGAATACATGCTAAAATTAACATTGTTAACTCTCCTGACAGGCTATGTACATCTTATGTTTTATATTCCTTCTAGATCACTACTAAATGTCATAAACTGTGTTCCTTCGAGATCACTACTTACGCTATTTTTGTGTTCCCTTGTGTTCACTACCTATGCTATGATTTATGATCCTTCAAGGTCATTACCTATGTCATGTTCGTACATTGTACCTATGTTGGAATGAGTTCAACAACTCACGTCCAAAAAGCCAAAGGATTATTTATTGGGTATTTTTATAATCATCTTTTCTTATTTCATGTTTTTCAGGAGGTAAGAGCATATTGACACTCATGATTGTGCCATTTGAAATTTGAGGATCGTTTTCAAATTATTTTAAATGTTTTGATTGGAAATTGGATGTTAAGATTATTTTATTGTGTTTTGTTTTGTTTTTATTTTTTATAGCTTTTTACTTATTTATTGTTTTATTTTGTGTCTTCAAATCTTATTTTAAAATAAAATTTCTGCTTTAGTAATTAATTTTTTTTATTTTAATTTTACAAATTTCGAAGTAACAACTTTGTTTAGAAATATCGAAACTTAGGATCATTGCACATTTATCCCAATGCGCATATAAAATCACAAATGTGTTACAATAATGATAATTTTGTATTATATCTAAACAGCATTATAATAATTACATACTCTGTTATTTATTTAAATATTGTAGGCATAGTTTAAAGAGATTCTATTCTCTGTTCTCTATATTTTTTTTAATCTGTTTGTTCTTTAGTTATTTAGGCTGCTTGGTTCCCTATATATATATATGAGCCTCCATTTGTATCATATTTTGGCATCACTTAATAAAGTTTGAGGTTTTATTTCACTTGTGTGAATTAAATATACTACTCTATTATCAGTGTTAATGTAAATGACCTTAGTGTTAAATCAAATTTAGATTGACTATCTAATAAAATGGAATAATGAAAAGAAATCCAATTGGGATAATTGTAATCGGTAGTACTTTTAGGTTTAATAATTAAGTTGTTTGGTTACCAATTTTAAAAGGATGTGATAGGTTATTATAACACACTCCATGTTTGGGACTCCAATTATAATAGTTTAAAGTTCTTTAACGGCAATTATTACCATTAACTATTATAATCTATAATAACTACTATATTACTATTTCAACTCTCTTTTTGTTATGAAGTTCACTATTTGTTACCACGATAAGAACAACGAACCTCCACATATTTTCAGAAAGATATGATATTGTTTATATTACGAGCATGTGTTTTCATGGTATTTTGCTTTCAGCTTCACACCCATAAAATCTCGTACCAATGAAGATTAATTGTCATCACCTATATATTCACTATCAGTTTAATTAAACGTATAAAAATGTAACTATAATAGCAATAGTTTGCAAGTGATAACATTTGTTGTAATCTCATATTCATTCTTGTATGAATATACTTATAGTTAGAACACAAGGTTTATATATAAATATATAATTCAAGTAACAAATTATGAGAAAAGAGTTTGAAGTTGTTAAATAACACTCACTCATGTTTGAAAAGAAAAATGTTTGATTGATAGATAGTCATTGTCTTAAATTTCTAGGGAAAAATGACAGATGTGATTAGAGAATTTAATACTATATTGACACATATATCAACTTAAAGTTACTATTTGTATGAGTTGTATCCTTATATGAATATACATATTTATTATTAAATTTGATTCATATATATAAAACCAAGTCTATGAATAAGTAAGAAAATATTAAATATGAAGATTCATTTTCTTTTTTCTATTTTTGAATAAATAAATGGAAGAATGGTTTTGATAAGATTAGATAGTCATTGTCTTGAAAGATGCTCAAAGGATAGTGACAAATAATTAATTAATTTTGTTATCAATATTTCTTTCACACTTTTTTAAGGACAACAAATGCAGATTAAAGGAATTTGATTTTAATTTTGAGAGAATTTATGTCCAAATCATATGAATAAAGAAATAATAGTTTAATCATAATTTCTTGTTTTTTTCTGAGAATAGATTAATTATTATAAATTTATATTATGTGATGAGTGAAGTAAAATACACAATGTAACTATTGAATGTTACGACCATATCAATATTATTAACATATAATTTTACAAGACTGTTTTAATAAATGAACTAAGTAGTTATTGTTAGTGAATCTTCTATGAAATTCAATTGGATTTAAAGATCATTTTTTTTATAAACTTATCTTTAATAGATTGACGCTTCAAGGTGTTTGGCAACTTAAATAATTTGAAAAAGTTGGATTGGATAGGTAAAAAAAATTCATCAATAATTAAAAAGGTTTATTATTTCCTTATTTGCATCAACTCACATTTATCACAAAAATATTTATAGTTCTCGCCTCATTATTCGTGTCAACTCCTCCACTAACTTTCCTATAGTCGTTATCAACTCAAATCATTGTTTTTAACACTCACCCTTTTACAGAACTTTTTGGACGGATAAGAAATTCACCTTATCCTAGCCCATTTGTTCTTTTTCTTTTTAACATATCATGACAGTTGCTTTTTTTCTTTTTAACATATTATGGCAGTTGTTTTTAGAGACATTTTTAAATCTACCAAATTGAACAATTTTTTTTTTTAAAATTGTAGTTACATAAATGATCACAAAGTTAGTTTTCCTCTTTGGGTATTTGATTATTGTAATATGATTTGAAGTTGTTTCAACATCAATACACATAATAGGTTGATGTAAATACCAAATATTTGGCCAAAATGACAGCCTAAGG
>JBBPDI010000032.1:17179904-17191065 GCA_037974545.1 Cucumis variabilis
CAAAGTGGATGTAGACCGAATTGGTCGAACCACTATACATCGTTGTGTGTCTCTTTTATCGTTTTGTGCGTACTCTGACTGTTGCGTTCTGGTATAGAATTGTTCTCTGTTTAGCATTGTTTCCAGGATTTAGTGCACAAATCATAACAGTAATTATTAATACATTTGTATCTCAACTTAGCTATCTTTTAATCGAATATCGAAATTAAACAAGAGAGGCAAAGAAGATTTACGACGAGTAAGGGAGGGAGGGAGGTGAATTGTGGCGAACGTCCGAAGACATTCGATGAGGAAGTGCGGCGACGTTAGGCAAGGAGTGCGACATTCAAAGGGTAGCGACGTAAAGGAGAAGTTGGGGGAGGGGTGCTGCCAGAGGAGTGAAATCGAGGGAGTTGGGGAAATTTTGTAGATTGACAAAAATGAGAAAAAAAAAAGTAAATTAGGGTTTTTTTAAAAAAATAAAAAGAACTTATGCTCCCACCTACGTTGCTTGTGTCGCTACATGTATAAATCTTGCATTAGCATTTTTCCAGGTAAGTTACGCCGCTAAATATTTAAAATATATGTCCACACTATAAAATTACATCAGCACATCATATATTTTTGTTCATGTTTTTTTTACATTGTCAGAAAAACTGTCGGTAGAGACTAAAATTCTTGTAGTGACTATTATCAAGCAATAAATCATCCATTTCATATTATGTATTCATATACTTCTTTTAAGAAAGAACATGTATCTACTGGTTGTTAGAACGTACATATAGTTTGACTTTAAATGTAGAAATTTAACAATTTAAGTTAAGATAGAGTACTACTCAACTAAGGATTAAAATGATGTGTTGACATGTTTTTGGAAATTACCTATACTAGGTCATTTCATTATTTAATGACATTATGTAGTAGAGGAAGGGAAAGAAAAGAAAAGAAACTTTCTATTAGACTCTTTTGAGTTTTAGGCCACCCTTTACCTACCCTATCTCTTGTTGTAAATATTGAATTGTAACACAAAATGAGGCTCAACCAAATAATTACTTCTTGGTCTGAATCTTTTATAGGATTTTTTTTTGTCCTTGCCGTCCTACATCGCATTCAATTATTGTCTTTATGATTTTGTTGCATTGATATTGATAATTGTATATACAGGACTATATCTCATTATCGATGGATGAAAATCAATTATAGTTATGGATGATACTAATGATTAATGAATACAAATCTAAATACAATAACTATCGATATACTTTTAATATTTTTAATCATATAGTGCTATTTTTGTTCGCGTCACATGTTGATTATGAATATCAATGTGGATATTGAATACTGATATCAATACTTAGCAAATTCAAATACCATATAGCGTACATCGTATACAAATGAAAAACTGATATATGCCAATCAAATATAACCAAACTAATCAACGATACTTATGCACACTATCTATATATATTTATTACAATTGAGTTAAATTATAAAAGGTTAAATAACAAAAAGTAGAACAGAACTTTGTAGTTTGTGTAAAAAATAATCACCAACTCTAAAAAGTTTAAATGTTCTTAAATTTTAAAAAAATTATTAAAAAATACCATTACTATTAGTTTTGGATGAAACCGTTAAAGTTTTGTTTTAAAAAACGATTTGAACCTGAGACCTCTTGTCCTCGAAAAGATATGTTAAATTAAGTTCATGTTGGCAATGTGAGATTTTTTTTTATTTGACTAATTATTGTTTTCATATGTTTTAAGAAGAATTTTATTTCGAAACTTTGTGAGATTTTATGTTTTAACTAAAGTTTAAAATATCGATGTTGATGGATCAAAGTTTACAAAAATTTCCATTTTGATCGATATTTTTTTAAAAAAAATTAAAAATAAATTTGAATTATTAAATAAATATTTTATTATATTCAAATAAGTAAACATGTCTATTATTTATATTAGTGTCATTTTTATGTTTATTTTTGGTGATTTGCGAATTTTTTAAAGATATAATGGGAATATCGATTCAGTCCTATCGATATCAAACTCAAGGAAATGTGAAAATATCGAAAGAAAATAGACATATTGATGAAAATTTTTAAACTATGGTTTTAACTTAAAATTTTCGTTTTTCTTTTGGGTGTTAAGAAATTTGGTGTGAAAATTGGACTAATGAGAGTTTTTTTTTTTGTTACGTTTATGGTATTTATAGAACTTTTCAATAGTTTAATGGTATTTTTTAAGCAAAATTCTAAACAATTTTCATCCTAAACTAATAGTAAGGGTATTTTTGAACTATTTTTGAAAGTTTAGGGACACCTTTTGAAAGTTTAAGGTCATTTTTTATACAAACTATAAATTTTAAGGGTATTTTTCTAATATATAATTTAGCATGTATAAAAAATGTCCAACTTTATAGTTTAGGTAAAAAAATTCTTTCTAAACTTTCAAAAGTTTCATAAATGTTTTTCAAACTATAAAAATGATTTTAAAATATAATTTTGAATAGAAATCGTTAAAGTTTTGTTTTAAAATACTTATGAAGTATCGAGCAGTTTCTAAAATACCATTAATTTGAAAAATATTAAAAAAAAAACACATTCATTGATCCAAATTTAGTCTAAACCAAATTAATTTCTCACCAACCAAAATTTTAATTTAAAACATAAAATTCTACAAAATATCACAAAATTTTAAAGCATACTAAACAATAAATAGTCAAATAAAAAATGTATTTGATTATTAACAAATGCTCCTTTTGAAAATATTCTTAAACTTTCAAAAGTTTTAAAAGAATATTTAACCTTGAAAACAAAGTTAAAAATACCATTGTTGTTATATTGCACAAGTCATTAACACATGGTGTGGCTTCTATACATTTTAATGATTAAGTTCTAGATTCATCATATTAAATATGAATCACAAAATTTAAAAAAGAAAGGACGAAGAAAAAAAAAAGCACATCAATGAATCACATAATATATTCAACTTGAAAGAACTAAAAGTTTTGCATGTGGATGAATTGCATCTAGCGTATGAGTTGAGAAAGTGTGGAGTAGAATGACAATGCACCAAAATAGTTATGATCAAAATCAATTAACCATCTAGCCTTGAATTAAAAATTAAAATCCTAGATTAATTATTTACCGTGATTATATTATTTGGTAATCTAGTCATCCAAATATAGAAGTCACATTACCATTCTGTTAAAGTTAATGGAATCTTAACGACAAGGACCAAATATGATATTTCTAATAAATCAGAGACTAAAACATATATTTATGAAAGTTCAAAAACTAAAATAAAATAAGACACAAAATTTAAGGATCAAAATAGAATTTAAACCTAAATAAAACAACAGTCTATAGTAAGATACATTGACTAATTTGTTTTAGAATGTTTATGTATAGATTTTTAAATGTATTTTTTAATCAGTTTTTGAAGTTTAATTACATTTTTAAAACTTTTAAAAACTTAAGAATATTTTTTACCATAAGCTACACAATTCACATTTGGTGTGCTGTTGAATAGCATATATTCCTGTAATAGAATAGGTACAGATTGTTAGTTAGTTATACTATTTGCTCTAATCTCAATCCTAATTTACTAATTATATTTATCAATATTCTTATATGAGAATATATTTATAATTAAACACACAGTTCATTGAAAAGCTAGACCCCTCTCTCTATATATATTAAGCAATTAGATGTATATTTTAATTAATAAATGAGAAAATAGTTTAAAATGGTTAGATAATCACTCATATTTGGGAACAAAATGTTTGATGGTTAGATAGTCGTTGTCTTAATTTTATTAAAGGTAACAATATGTGATAGGAATGTGATTACATCTTAGACTATTTTGCTATTTCTCAACTTTAAATTACTATTTGATCCATTATATGTAAATATAACTACTGATTTTGATTTAAAACTTCATTTTTGTTTTCTTTATCTTTTAATTAAATGATGGAAGAATATGGTTATGAGATATTAGACAGTGAGTCGACAAATAATTAATTTGTGCTTTCAATATTTCCACAACACTTCTTTTAAGTACAACAAATGGAGATGAGAAGAATTTGAACTTCAAAATTTGAGAGAACTATATGTTAATATTAGTGTATATTGTGATAAAGAAATGATAGTTGTATCATATTTATGTGATATCTCAAGTCTCACTACAATGTTTAACTATTGAATATTATGATATTTAATTGTGAGTTTTCTCATCCAACGTATCATACGTTCATGAAAGTCTATTTTAATAAATGAGCTAATTAAATAGCTATATTATTGTTATGGAGTCTTTCATAGACTTGAATTGTGTTTATGGGTGTGTTCATTTTCTCTGTGGAGATCTGTTCCTAATACATGAAAAATTCTTCTAATTGGACCTACCTTTAACATAACCAATAAATATCTTTAATTAATTAAAACGACTTTTATAAGATGCGTGCCTCTGTTAATTATTGATACATGTATCCATAATACCTTAAAGTTTTTTGTTATTTCATTTTAGAAAGATTGAAACAAAAAACCTAAATCTAATGGAAAATTTCACAAATGTCTTAAATTATAATTTATTTTCTTGATTAAATTTTCGTATATTTTTAGAACAATTGTAAACTTATCATAATTATTAATATATATAATGTTTTAAATTAAATTCAAATTATTTCCTTATTTATATACTCATTTTATTATTTAAATGATAACTTCCTTAATTATTAATATATATATATATTTATATTTATTAATAGAATATTTATTACATTTACAATAATTTAAATTTGGTATAAATTATTATATTATATGATAATAATATTTTTAATTATACTACAAAATAATAATTTTCAATTTCATGCTCAAACCAAAAGTTTTTTTCTTACGATCATCAATTCCAACGTTGGCTTTCTTCTCCGATTTGTATTTCAAAAAATTGTCTTCTTCTTCCTTTTTGATTTGCTAAGAATATACCATTAGTCTTTTTTTTTCTTTCATTTTTCGTTTCTTTTATTCTTTCTTCTTCCGTTTCGTAACATATATTTTTTTTTTGTAAAAAATTTGTTATTTTTCTGTTTCGTAGTATATATTTCGATCATGTTCTTCTATTTTGTTTAATTTTTTATTATTCAGTTCATCTTTATATCATGCTCAACATAGAATTTTTATTAAATGGTTCGTTATTCGTATATATTATGATATACCATTGAATAATAAATTTATGTTTTGTGATTTGTCACACATATACTTCTGCATATATTCAATAATACATACATATATTCTTTTTCATGTTTTGCTATTTTTTCTTATTGCGTATATATACCAATATATACACAAATTATATATTCATTCAATATATTTTTTTTTATTTCTTACGTATATGCTATTGAATGATCCATTTATGTTTTGTGATTTGTTACATATACACTACTGCATATATTCAATAATACATATATAGATTTTTTTTTCATGTTGTGTGATTTTTTCTTACTACATTTACATCACTGTATACACAGATTATGTATTCGATCAGTATTTTATTTTTAATTCTTACATATATACTACTGCATAATACATATATTTTCTGTGATTTGTTACATATATACTACTTTATATATTCAATAATACATAAATGATGTTATCTTCAATACACTCAATATACCCTGTATTTCGATTACGAAATATAAATTCTTACTAATCTTAAATTTTTGTCAATTTTTTTCCTTCAAAAGATCACTGTACCAATCGGTTGTCGATGTTCTTCTTCATCGCTTATACTTCCCCCAATCTTCTATTATTCTGCATCTTTTGTGAAGAAAATGGAATAAATATTCAACGTATTCGAAGAAGAAAACTTTTACTTCTTCTTTTTTTTTTTTAATTTTTTAAATCGCGGTAACCCACATCTCTGATTTCTCTCCTTGTCGGTCCTCCTTCTATAAATAAATTGATATAAAAACTTTTCATTCATAAAATATACACCGTATTATTCAATATATACTATAATTAGGTAAAATATATGAAAAACAATGCAAAATGAAAGAAATAATGGACAAGAAAGATTGAAAAATGAGAGGATTTTTTGAACAAAATCACCAAAATAAAAATAATTAAAGAAAATTATTTATTATAATATTGTCATAATAGAATTAATCACTTACCACATTTACTTAAGATATGTGATAAATACAAATATTAATCATGGCCCATTTTTCATTTTTCTTTTTCTATTTTTTTAATATAATATTAATAATAAAAATGAGTAAATTGGTCATTTGAGCATTATATTTGAATAAAATATTAGTCGATAAAGTTAATTTCATTTTATTAAGTCTTATTATACCATTTGAGTTATTTTGCTTTTAAACATTAATTCAAATGTAATCAATTTGCTCTAGAATTCCATTCTCATACATTGTTTCCTATGACATATCATAAGCTACGTACTTAAAATAAATACTAGTTTTGTTACTCCATTATTAATGCCGTTGCTTAATATTTTTCTACTAAAAATTTTATTTTTGAAAAATAGAAGGGTAAAAAGAGTCTCCAAAGTATTTTTTTTTAGTTTCTAGGAAACATTTATATATAGTTGTCATTATAATTTATAAAAAGTGAGATCTCATTAGTTAGATTGTTGGTGCTCACCAACATTACATTTTGTAATAGCAAAGGAACAACGAGCCCTACCACACAAAATTCACAATGTCGATCCTTAATTTCATTAGGATTAGAGAACCAAAATGTTGTGTGAGATTCATTCCTTCTTCCTGTTGAACTTCTCAGATTTTGCTTTCAAACATCATCTATCTCATTTAATTATCGTCCATACAATTTTTATTGTATATTTAAAATTAATATGATATTCGTATATAAATGGTCATGTATATATATTTTTATCAGTACAATTGATATCAATAATACTGATATTGATATCATTGATACTAATATTGATAGAAACCATATTGTTGGATGCACTTTCTATTATTTTTTATCATGTAGTACCATTTTCTATTATTCACATATCAATATTGATACCTAAATTGAATGCCAATATCAATATTTTGTAGATTTTAATCTAGATTGCATAATATAGTTTATGTAATTATTATAACCAATGTTGATTATCTAACTGTGCAAATATAACGTTTGATTACCATTTTATAACAATTTTTTGAAATTTTTTATTAATTATCTTAAATTATTTGGATGTTATCTTGAGAATTATTTGAGGTAAAATTGAATTAAGATAATTCATATTGAAATTTATAAAATTTTAAAATAATTGATTTAATGGAGAACATTTGGTTAATTAAAAGAATTGGAGGTTTGAGTTGATTTGAGATTCGGTTGATTTTGATAAAATTAGAATTAATTAAAATATATATTTAATTAAGAATTTGGATTTTTATGAAATATGATATTAATTAGAAGAATTTTTAAAAATAGAAGAATTGACAAACTATTTACTGCAAAATTTTAATCCAAGTTCAAAATATATCACCAAAATTTTATCTCAAACTCAAATATCTATTTCTTTTTGTATAGATGTAAATATTTTCTCTTTTTTAATTTAATAGTGTTTGATTTTGTATAAATAATTAATATAAAAAAGTAAAATTAATTATAATTAATATAAAAAATAAGATGAGTTAACAAGAGAGAAATGGTTGTGGTTTATTGGGAAAGAGATCAGTGATTAATTGAGGTAAGAGAACGAGAATAAATGAACAAATAAATATATGTATGTATGTATTAATATTTTATATATATTGTGAAAATAAAATAAAATAAAATAACGACGTGAATTGAGAAAAAAGAGGTGGACGTGGAACTCCTCTTTTTCGAGATAATTCGTAGCCGCCTCCCACCACCATGCAACTATGTACGTTAACTCTCCTCTGACCCGAGTGTGGTGAGTTTGATGGGTTTTGATGAACTTTGAAATATCAATTAAGGTTAGTTTATTTTTTGAGTTAATTTGAGCTTTTCTCATCGGGTAAGAATTGGAAAATTAAAATTGGATTGTAATTAATAATATTATTAATTAAATTCACTATGTCTAGGTTGGATTTGAGAATTATTTTGTAACAAAGGGTTAAGTTTTTCTTCTACCTGGATACCTTTGAGTTGGACATAAAAATATATAATATATAATTATGTTTTCTAGTTATAGTATCATTGTGATACTATAACTAGAAAACACAATGATACTATCATATAAGTATGCTATTTTATGTATTATATGGACAAATTATTTACATTGAAAAACTTTAAAATATGACATTATGCTAATTTTATTGATTGATGAATACATGCTAAAATTAGCGTTGATTGTTAACTCTTGACAGGCTATGTACATATTATGTTTTAGATTCCTTATGAATCACTACTTAATGTCATAAACACATTCTTTCGAGATCACTGCTTACACTATTTTTGTGTTCCTTCGTGTTCACTACATATACTATGATTTATGATCCTTCAAGGTCATTATCGATGTCATGTTCGTACATTGTACCTATGTTGGAATGAGTTTAACAACTCACGCCCAAAAAGTCTAAGGATTACTTACTGGGTATTTTTATAATCATCTTTTCTTATTTCATGTTTTTCAGGTAAGACAAGAGCATATTGACACTCATGATTGTGCTGTTTGAAATTTGAGGATTGTTTTCGCTCTTATTTGTTTTCAAATTATTTTAAATGTTTTGATAGGAAATTGGATGTTAAAATTATTTTATTTTGTTTTTATTTTTTTATAGCTTTTTACTTATTTATTAACTTTTTATTGTTTTATTTCGTGTCTTCAATCTTATTTTAAAATAAAAGATCTGTTTTAGTAATTAAAAATTTTCAATTTTAATTTTACAAATTTTGAAGTAACCAACATTATTTAGAAATATCGAAAGTTAGGATCATTCCACATTTATCACCAATGCGCATATGAAATCACAAATGTGTGAGTATAATAATGATAATTTTGTATTATATCTAAAGAGCATTATAATAATTACATACTCTGTTATTTATTTAAATATTGTAGGCATAGCTTTAATCTCTTTATTTTCTATTCTCTGTTCTCTATTATTTTCTTAACCTGTTTGTTCTTTAGTTATTTAGCTGGTTGGTTCCCTATCTATATATATGAGCCTCCCTTTGTATCATATTTTGGTATCACTTAATAAAGTTTGAGGTTTTATTTCACTTGTGTGCATTAAATATACTATTCTATTATCAGTGTTAATGTAAATGAACTTAGTGTTAAATCAAATTTAGATTAAATAAGCCTGTCTAATGAAATGGAATAATGGAAAGAAATTCAATTGGGATAATTGTAATTAGTAGTACTTTTAGGTTTAATAATTAAGTTGTTTGGTTACCAACTTTAAAAGGATGTGATAGATTATTATAACACACCCCATGTTTGGGACTCCAATTATAATAGTTTAAAGTTCTTTAAATTAGCACCAACTATTATAATCTATAATAACTACAATATTACTATTTCAACTCTCTTTTTGTTATAAAGTTCACTATTTGTTACCACAATAAGAACAGCGAACCTCCACATATTTTCAAAAATATATGATATTGTTTATATTACGAGCATGCACTTTCATAGTATTTTGCTTTTAGTTTCACACCCACAAAATCTCGTACCAATGAAGATTAATTGTCCTCACCTATATATTTACTATCAGTTTAGTTAGACGTATAAAAATGTAACTATAATAGCAATAGTTTGCAAGTTATAGCATTTGTTGTAACTCATATTCATTCTTTGTATGAATATATTTATAGTTAGAACACAAGGCTTATATATAAATATATAATTCAAGTAACAAATTATGAGAAAAGAGTTTGAAGTTGTTAAATAACACTCACTCATGTTTGAAAAGAAAAGTGTTTGATTGTTAGATAGTCATTGTCTTAAATTTCTAGGGAAAGATGACAGAGATGTGATTAGAGAATTTAATACTATATTGACACATATATCAACTTAAAGTTACTATTTGAATGAGTTGTATCCTTATATGAATATACATATTTATTATTAAATTTTGATTCATATATATAAAACTAAGTCTATGAATAAGTAAGTAAGAAAATATTAAATATGAAGGTTCATTTTCCTTTTTCTATTTTTGAATAAATAAATGGAAGAATGGTTTTGATAAGATTAGATAGTCATTGTCTTGAAAGATTCTCAAAGGATAGTGACAAATAATTAATTAATTTTGTTATCAATATTTCTTTCACACTTTTTTAAGGACAACAAATGCAGATTAAAGGAATTTGATTTTAATTTTGAGAGAATTAATTTATGTCCAAATCATATGAATAAAGAAATAATAGTTTAATCATAATTTCTTGTTTTTTTTAACAGATTAATCATTATAAATTTATATTATGTGTTGAGTGACGTAAAATACACAATGTAACTATTGAATGTTATGACAGTTTGATTTCTTTGACCATATCAATATTATTAACATATAATTTTACAAGACTGTTTTAATAAATGAACTAAGTAGCTATTGTTGGTGAATCTTCTATGAAATTCAATTGGATTTAAAGATTTCATTTTATTTTCTATAAACTTATCTTTAATAGATTGACGATTCTTCGAGGTGTTTGACAATTTAAATAATTTGGAAAAATTGGATTGAATAAATAAAAAAAATTCATCAATAATTAAAAAAAATTTATTATTTCATTATTTGAATCAACTCACATTTATCACAAAAATACTTATAATTCTCACATCATTATTCTCCTCCACTAACTTTTCTATATTCATTACCAACTCAAATCATTGTTTTTAACACTACCCAAACACCCTCTCATTAGGAAAATGGAGGGGTGAACTTTTTGGACAGGGATAAGAAATTCACCTTATCCTAGCCCATTTGCTCTTGTTCTTTTTTAACATATTATGACAGTTGCTTTTTTTCTTTTTAACATATTATCGCAGTTGTTTTTAGAGACATTTTTAAATCTAGCAAATGAACAATTTTTTTTTAAAAAAAAATTTAAGTTACATAAATGATCACAAAGTTAGTTTTCCTCTTTGGGTATTTGATTATTGTAATATGACTTGAAGTTGTTTCAACATCAATACACATAATAGGTTGATGTAAATACCAAATATTTGGCCAAAATGACAGCCTAAGG
>JBBPDI010000032.1:17194579-17219139 GCA_037974545.1 Cucumis variabilis
GCTACAACGATATGAGATTAATTGGCTAAACTCATTAACCACATTAATCAATATTTGTTAACTATGTGTACACTCCACTAAAGACTCACAGCTGAACTCTTCTCACTGTAGATATATTTCTGTATCCATGAATATAGAGCAATAACAGTAAGTTAGTCCTTCACGAGTCTTTGTAACACCAGCTAGGTCAATTTATCGTTTTACTCCTAGGTTACCTCTAATCCTTAAATGTCAATGCTCCTCCACTAAATAACTTGTTTATGGTCCTACCAATAAACAGAAACCCCTCTCGTACCATAAAAAAGGTAGGGCCCTTTGTTCAAGACCTTGAGACACCATTTAAGGGAACACTCATCTACTTACCCTAAAGTAGGAAATGAGTGAATTCCATTTTGTGTAATTATGTTCCCAGTTTCACACTCAGTCTTGTCCCTAAAATGATAAGCTTATTGAGTCGACGATCCGACCATTCTCACCAGTAAAAATCAAAGGACAATCCCTTGCAAATAGGAGTTTATAACACACTTAGGATTAAGACAAAGTTACCTAGGTCATCCTAGTGAAATAGAAACCAACTAGTTAACGGAATTACATCTAGTGGTTACTATTTTGTCGTCCGATCTTATGCAAACTCATTGCATAGGATACCATCACTCGCATGTCAACTACACGAACGCGTTGGATCATTGCGTTTGTATTAAATACAAAGTGAACTGTATCCTTAGTGTTACCAGGATAAGGTACCCAATCTTATCCCTATACTATAGACCCTTTAAGCTTATCTTGAATATTGATCCCTATATGTCTCTACATACTGTTCAAAACTCATTAAACAGCTTAGGATGTTAGTTTATTGGATTTGAGTTATTAAGACAAATCTAATAATATAATCAATAACACATATTACAATAATAACACTTTATTAATAATGGTCAATGAATTATATTTACAATTTACGAGTTTTAGGACATAAATCCTAACAATATATATATATATATACATATATATATGAGAACGAATGAAAAGGTGTGAATGAAAGATGGGAATGGCAAAAAGAAGAAAATATGAATTTGTAGGGATACAAATCACAATGCTTCAATACTTTGACAATTTTTTTTTAATCACCTTAAACAAGTGACATAGAATATGAAAAGTCTAAAGAAGATAATAAGTCACTTTTTTTTTTTTGCAAGCACAAATAACTAATGAAGCAAGAAAATTGATAAGATAAAGAGTCGCAAGAATTATGAAAAAAGATGGAATGATTTGAAGAAGAAAAGATGACATGGAAAAGAAAATAAAGAAAAGATATAATCTGTTTAGAGACAAAGCTCTATACTAAATGATAAGCAGAACTACCTAAATCACCTTTGAGAACTTTTCTTATTCAAGGTGAACCCCCACAACAGTAATATGAAAGTACATATCATTTAATAAATACATATTAAAGATGTGAATGAATTTAAAATGCATTACAGATGTGAATGAATATGAAATTCTAGATTCATTATGACCCTTGGGTGTCCAAGTGACTCTTGAAGCACCAACTCTTCATTTAAGACCGAAAATCTAGCTTGTAAACAAGCATTTAATCCATCTTGAAATCTTTTAGCTCTAGCTTTTGTCATTGAGCCTAGAGCCATAATGATTGCCTCTTGATTGGTTTGACTTGAAAAGTTCTTCCATGAATTTTCAGCATGTGCTTCATTTTCCTCTTCATTTGAGTTGGTGTGAGCTTGTTAAGTCTCATTTTCTACTTTCTTAGTCAACATCTTATCAGAGTTCACAATCAATGACAGGGAGTTCAATAAATGTTTGTTCCTTGATCAATACCTTGGGGGGTGAGAGAGGGACAAAGAAAACATTTGAAAAAGTGAGCTAAAACTCAGTGAGTGGCAAGTAATTAGATATAGAAACTCGTAAAATATACTCAAAAGATGTGTAAATATGCATCTTTAATAAAATATTAATTAAAAACGTTATCATCACATAACCACCAATCAAACCAACAAAATTATAGTCAATCCGATCATGGTAAGGCATCTAAATATATGACCAAGGATAGCTCACACATGACCAAAGAATCATGCGAACCAAAACTAGCTCACGCATATTTAGTACCTACCACGATAGCAACCTCCATCCAATTCAATCATGACAACAAACTAAATACACGGCTCGAAATAGTGTATACGTGATCCATATCTACATTGAATCATGCGGCCAAATGGAGCTCATCCATACTTAACACCAACCACAACAATAACCTTCATATCCGCTCCTATGTGTACATAGAGCCATTCGCTATGAGTTAAGTTATGCCTGAAGCCATATCTCAATCCTCCATCCATATCCTCACCCAGGTTTAGGTTCTCGAATCTCCGATCACAGTGTCTTTCAGCCTTATAACATCCTGACAACCGTAGGTGGTGCTATGAAAACACATACACATAGCCTTTAGGGTAATCACCAACATCATTTCATAAACATCATATGTTTAAAGTTTAAAACCAAATACGATTAACACATTTTCAAATCATTTTCGATCCTTTAGCCATCAACACACTTTTAGAGCTCCTTCAAATCTAGCTATAAATCAATGAATATTTAGAAACCATTTATCATCTAAACCTTGCTTAGTAAGTTTGGGTTCAATCACAATTTCGAAATACAAGATTTATTGGAAAACCAAAAATCATATTTGAAAACATTTCTAACACATGGATCATAAAACAATCATACGAGTAATTGCCACAATCATAGTGTACTATAACGACATATATAAATTTATAACGAAAATACTTAAAAATAAACCTCTCACAGTTAATAACTCAATCCCCCAAGATTATACGCTTTTCCAATTTCAATTTAGCCTAAAACCTAGATTAAGATTTCTCAATTATCTCCACTTAGCTAGACGGTACAACAATCTCCAAAAACACTTCATTATGAGCATTCAAGCTATTTTACATTTCAGGAGTCCTTACATTCTCAAATCTTTTTAGGCTAGACTAAAATCCGCTTCCAAACTTTTAAACCTCAAATTTAGATCCTTAGCAAAATGGATGTCCAAACTTAAGTCAAATTCATTTGATCTTTCGTTTCAATACCCTCTTATACCTAATATCTATATCTTGGAAATTTAGATTCATCAACAATTTAAATATCAATGTAACGAGTCAATAACTTAGGAACTTACACAAACTCTTCTAAAACAACTTTAAACGTGTTGATCAATGCTTCCAAGTTCTCTAATATAAAATTCCTCACACAAAACAGTATGGGTAAAATATAGTTCACGCTAAGACTAAATGAGTATTCAAAAACTCTGAGAGAACTCATCAAGTTTACCTAAAACCTATTGGAATTTATGTCCTAAAACTTGTAGTTTGTAATCATTGGAATTTATGTCCTCATACTCTTAGTTTGTAATCATATTCTATTCAATAAAGTCATTATTGATACTGTAATCTTAAAGCCAATAAACTAAGCACCTGAGGCTATTATTGAGTAAACTTGAACTTTATGTAGAGACATAAACGTGGATCAAGTTCGAGTATATGACCTAAATAGTCTATAGTATAGAATATGGTTGGGCACCTTATTTTGGGACACTATGAAGCAGCCCACTTTGTAGTTAGTACAAAAAATGTGACCCTGAATTGTTCATATAGAGACATGGAAGTGGAGGCATCCTATGTAAAAAGTTTACATAAGACTGGAACCATGAAATAGTCACTTTTAGGTTATAACACTATTAACTTTAATAAAACCAACTATTTCGTTTATAGATATCCAATGTGACTTAATCTTAATTCTAAGCTAACTATGAACTTCTGTTCACACAGAATTATCCTTAGGTCTGCATAGATGAAGGTAGCTCAATGGTGGATAGCTAAGGACGGAGGGTGCAAGATGGAATTCACTCCTACCCATTTTAGGAATAGTACATAAGTTGTTCCCTTAAGGATTGAATTCAAATCTTGAACAAGGGGCCCCACTCTTTTATTGGCTCGAGAGAGATTGAGTTTATAGGTTTGACCTTAAACCAATTGTTCAATAGTGGATCAGTTGGACTTAAAGAGCAAGATGTAGTCTCGGGAGTAAAACAATACTTTGACCTAGCTGAGGTTATGAACAACCTATGAAGGATTAACTTATTTATCATGGTATATCACATGGACACAAATATATCTATAATGAGGGGAGTGCAACTACGGAATTTTAATGGAATGACTCATTAGTTAACGAAGATTGATTAACTCAATCTAAAAGATTTTAGCTAGTTAATCTCGAATCGGTGGAGTCCATGATCTATAGATCCATTAGGTTCCCCCGCTAGCTCAGAAGCAACTTAGAACATTATGATTGAATAATTAGAATTGATCGAATTAGGTAAAGAGAGAGAAACTGACAAATATATTTAATATAGTTGTCGGTTATAAGCTTAAGATAGAGCTTTATGTTTAAATGTGATTTAAATATTAAAAATATGAATATGGATTCATATTCGGAAGCTCGAAATTGATAGAAATGGTCAAAGTTGTGAAAAATCAAACTTTGACCGACTTTATATTCAAATGTGATTTTAACTTTGGAGAAGTGAATGTGAATTCATACTCGGGAGGTCAAAATTAGTCAAGACAGACAAAATGGTAAAAAGTCAAAATGTTGACATTAAGCTTGAAAAAGTCAAACATTGAATTTGATTTAAATGTTAAATTATTCTATTGCCCTTAAACTAATTTAAATAATAACACTTGTTAAGATTTGACAAGCTTAGCACTTGCAT
Source organism: Cucumis variabilis (assembly GCA_037974545.1). NCBI lineage: Eukaryota > Viridiplantae > Streptophyta > Magnoliopsida > Cucurbitales > Cucurbitaceae > Cucumis > Cucumis variabilis. Next base: position 17,199,372 of record JBBPDI010000032.1, read on the forward strand.
GTGATATGCAAGTGGATTATTGCATGCAAGCCACCTACCCCACTAAGAATGCCAAGTGGTGAAATAGGAAAACTCTTGCATGTAGTTTGCTTGTAAAAAGGTTTTTTATTTTTTATTTTTTATTTTTTTATTTTTTATTTTTTATTTTTTGCAAAGGTGAAAACTCTCTTGGATTTGTAAAATGGGGAGAATTAATTTTGTAATTGAGAATTACAAAAATAAACCAAAAACTTAATTTTTTTCTCTCAACAAAAGATCTAAAAGTTATGTTCCTCCAATAGATATCATCTCTCTCTATTTCCTCCACCATTCGAGTCCTATAACTTGGTTCCAAGTCAGAGAATAGCAGGTCAACACTAGTGGTAGTCTCGACTTCCATTTCATAAGGAGATTGTGAAGAGTTCGTGAGGAGATTATAAGAAAAGAAAAGCATCAAATGTGAGTTTTTCTTTTGACCCTATCTTTGTTTCAATTAGGGTTGTTATGCATGTTGGTTACTAAATGTGTTTAGTTGCAATTAGAGTAAAGTTTAATACTTATCTTATTGCGCATGCTTACTAACGGCTTTCTAAATTCGAATCTAGTATCTAAAATCATTGCATATTTTGAAACTTAAAGAAGTAATTCCTAAGTGAACTCCAAAGTTAAAGGGAACTCCATTGTTTAACCTTTAACATTCAACTCAAAGACCCGAGTAGCATGCGTAAATTTATCTAAATGCTTAAACTTAATAGGCATTCGAGAACTCTAAGAAAACTCAACAAAATTACTCTAAAACTTACCAAGTACTTAGAAAAATAACCTTAACTTTAAAGGATAATCCTCTAGCAACCTTCAACTATGGAATCCTAGCATCCAAAAATCATAGGTTGTTCAATAATAACACTGAAACTCAATGGGTACTCAAGACCCACTCAATAAAGTTTACATTCTTACCTAATTTGTGCCAAAACACCCAATTTTGAGCATCAAACTAACTAGGCAGGGGGTCAATCCCTTCCAAAATTCAAATCTAACATTAAAAATGTAATGGGTATTATTAAACTCAAGTTTAAACTTAATGGGTATTCGAAACTGTTCAAGAAATCTAACTAAAATGTGAAAATCCTTACCCAAAACTTTAAGATCCAACTATTGATAGCAAGATCGAGGGAGAGAAGATGATGCAACTGAGATTTATTCAAAACCTACACATTAGCAGTGTGAGTTGTTATTGGATCAATCGAGTGACCGTGCGGCTCAAAAAAACCAAACAAACGCGATGGTGTGTTTCCAAATCTAGCATGGATGACATGTGGTGTGGTGGCTGATCGCCGTTCAGCAAATCAAATGACACTGCTGGGTGGCGTTCGCGAGTATCAACAACATGGGTTCCTTGTCGATGTTGACGCAAAGGAGAGAAAGAGAGGTGCGAACGTGTCATCGTTGACAAGACGTTGTTGCCGATGACAATGGGGAAAACAGACGAAAGAGTGAGGGATAGTCGACATAAGAGAATTCGAGAAAGAGGGAGTTGTTAAGCATGTTCTAGATGAAGAAGAAGAGGAAAAAAATATCCTCTTCTTTTTCCTTTCCCCATTTTTCTTTTAAAAAACTTTATTATTAAAAGAAAATCTTAAGAAAGACCATTATGCCTCTCACTCCATAATTAAACTTATTTTTGTCTCTATCTTCATTCTTTTTAAATACTTAATACTTAATAAAATTTCCACTTATTCCAAACTAAATTTATTCCAGTTTCCTTATCACAACAATGGCTTAACCTTTAGAGAAATTAAAAACATTTGGATTCAAACTTTTTTTCACAACTTATAAAATATTAAAATAAATAAAAGGAGAATGAAATGAGGCTTACATGTGTTGTCCATAAGATTAGTTAAGGTGTATGTAAAATGGTTCGAACACTCACGAATGTAAAAAGAAAAATACTACTAACTACCATGTTCGTCAACTATCAATAATAACACACACCCTTTAAGCCTTTATAACTTACAGAATAACTTTTATAAGCTAAGTAGTCTTATGATGCCCTCCATTTATCTTCCTCCTACACTGATCATAGTATCAAGACATTCAAGGAAGTAACACTTCTACTAAAAAACCTGAAAACCAAACACAACGTACCTAAGAAAAGAAAACATACATCACTTAGACCCAAGTGTACTAGCTTTCACACAATTGGTGTAGGGATTTGTGTACATAGAACTCGCTCAACAGGTGTCATGACTTATCACAATACCCAACTTCCTCTAAGAAGAACGTTATAACTTCTATCTCTGCATGGAAGGAAGCCCCTAAACCTAAATCATATGTGCCTTTAACCTTGTGCAACCCAATGGCTAGAACCAAATCTGCACTACACAATTTTCAGCCACAGAAGAATCCAACCACATCTGTAAGTGACCTGAGAAGGAAAGACGAAGACGAAGTGTTTAAAGGGATGACCGACTTGAATCGTGGAAAGGCATGAGAAGTAGATGGGGGCGAGGTAAACCAATCCACCTAACAGTGTGGAGCCTTGAGACATAGGAGGGCCAAGGTCTTACTGAAGGGAGAAGGCGAAATGGAGGGCGGTGGACACCCAAGCTCTAGGAACATGAAGCTTAAAATCAATGATGAGGAAGATGCCACTTTCGTCATTATTGGTGAAGCGGCTACAAAAGAGAAGGAAGGAAGAAGAGGAAGTGAGATGGAGAAAAAAGGAGTTAGTGGAGAAGCCATTAGTGGAGAGGGATTTTACACGTCTCTCATGCATGATTCAAGAGCGGACCGCCAAGTCCAGGTAGGTGATTGCTGAGGTCCAAGATAATTTGACAAAGATTATAGAGGAATGAGCGCAAAAGCACTAGGAGAAGAGAAAGGAGTTCAGAAGGATAAGTGAGCAAGTTGAGACGTTGTCTTACAAGTGGAGGACAATCAAAAGGGGAAAATGTCGCTATGACTGAAGAGTGCAAGCATGAGTTGGAGGCGATGACCCCAGAAGATGATAAAAGGACCTCGAAGGAGAAAGACGCCATCAAACATGAAAAGAGGAAGAAAAGCAAGGTTGGCAGTTCCAGACCTGAAGGAAACCAACAAGGCAGCGAGGGAGGCAAGGCCAAAAAGTTGAGCACTCCCAAGGAAGTGAAAGTGGAGAAGAACCTCCTTCCTTTCAATGGGGTCGTCTGAGAGTTTATGGATGCCTCTATTAAGGCGTTTGGATGGACAAAGTTCTTCAAGAGGACTTCCAAGATTCGGTTGGAGCTTGTCAGGAAATTCTATGTATCATATTACAACCACTATAAGAAATTCTAGATCAACCAACACACTTAACACTGTCTAGAAATAGGGCATCTCCCGACACAACAATTGAAGCATCATAAGATATAGTATATCTCACGATGCATAACATCTACGTCGGATGTTATTTACCATCTCCCAATGTTATGTTGTGAGGCGTCGAGAGATAGAGGCTAACTCTAGACAACGGTAGAAAAGCGTCGAGAGTTGTAGGTTATATGTTGACGCTACTAATAAAGCATCGGTAGTTAGGGGGAAGTCACGACACATATCAAGTTGCATCAAGAGTTTATCTTTAAAATCCCTTTCGGATTTGTATTTCATAGATTTGCTAAGAAGGGAAAATGAAAAAGAGAAATCTGAAGAGAACCACGCCACCGTCGTCCTTCTCATCTACCCTGGTGCATCCATTGTCCTACAATGACGGTGCCCCTCCCGCGCGACACTGCCCCTATCTCTTTCGATAAGTAATTTATTTAAATTAGATTTAAATTTTATCCAAAAATCTTTATTCTCTAGAATTCTTTATGTCCTAAGATCGGTTATGTTCTTGTTTTTCATGTGTGTCCTAAGCCAGATTTAAATTTTATCCTAAAATCCTTTATTTTTCATATGCCCTAAGATACTCTCCTATACAGAGCCTTCAAGTTTCTTGGATTTATTTAGGTTTGGCCTTTTTTCACCTAGTAAGGTGGGTTTACTATAAAAGCTTTTAAGGTCATTTTTTGCTTGCATTCAGGAGGTTAGAATTTTTTTTGTTGGTTGGTTCGATGAAGTTCTTACATCCCTTGGGTTGTAGCAAAAGGAGGCTAGGATTCTCTTTTAGTTTGAAGCATGCTCAAGACGTGGATAAAACATGAAATATTTGTGTACATTATGATAGGCTAGTTTCCAAAAAAGTAGGAACCAAACAAATCGGGGATACATGTTTCCAAAAGAATGTGCAATTATTTACTTTATATAGAAATTACGGTTTCATTGAGAAAATGAATGAATATACAAGGTGATAAGGAAAAGAAAAACCAACAAAAGGAGCCTAAAAGAGGTTCAAAGAACTATAAAAAATTATTAAAATCCATAAGAATAAAACCTAGTTGGTAATTTCAAAAGGCCTTACCACCAAGGTCCAACCAATATGAAACCCAATCTCTCTCTTTTAACTTGTCCGTTGACCTATACTCCTAAAAATTTTATGACTCTACTCTAGCCAAACCCTCAAATAACTTCAAAAGAAAAAGGCTGCCACAAAGATTTGGTCTTCTCCCTAAAAGGGACAAACACAATCTCCTATATAATTCTTTTATGTTTATGAAATGTTAAAGCCATAAAGATAAGTTGTCCAAGGATAAAAACAAAATCTTATAGCTACAGCATTCCGACTCTACTAATGCTCATCCCAAACATAAAAAAACTAGTTCTTATCGCAGACTCCACCAAGTCATAGATATATGGAAATTTAATTGTAAATGGTTCAGAGTCCAACTAAGCCTCTTATGTTCTCATGTGTAATTTTTTCACAGTATCGGATTGGAATATTTAACCAACAGTTTCTATTTCCTGTGAAAATATGTGGCGAATCCAAACAAGCATCCTCGTAAAATTTCATCATCTTTCCATCTCTAAGCTTCAATGAATAATAAGATTACACCAACCTATTTTAACTATGTAATATTCCAAGGGCTCTTTGAGCTTCTCCCTTTTTTGTCAGTGATAAACCTTCCATCCTCCTCCAATTTTATCATCTTTCCATCTCTAAGCATTAACCATGAATAATAAGATTACACCAAGCCCTTTTAACTTTGCAATATTCCAAAGGCTCTTAAAGCTTCCCTCTTTTTTGTCAGTGATAAACCTCTCGTCCTCCTCCAATGTATGCTAGAAAGCATTTTCCTAGAACTTCTCTTTTTGTAAAAGATGTATTCTACTTTCAACTTCAATTGAACGCCTCCCTACATGTGGAAGTTATGGACTATCGTATTTCTTTTCTTCGGGATACACATTTTAAATTATTTCACAATGTATGCATATAAAATTATCATTATTATTATTATGATAATTTTATATGCATACATTGTGGTTTTTTAGCTTATGTGCTATCTAGTTTTGGTTTCAATTTTAGAGCTAGTTTGTTAGGTGTTATGTGTTTTCTTTGGTGTCTTATCCCCTTTCTACCTTAATAATTTTTCATCTTTTATTTTTTCACAACTTTCTGTTCATTGTAATAAATAAGGCTGGAAAATAGTATATAACTAAGAGATGGGGCCTGAATTACAACTTGGTTGGTTTTGTGGCTTTTTCCTCTAGGTTTGTTTTTTTTTTTTTTTTTTGTGTGTGTCCTTTTTCTAGTTTTGTACTATGAAAGTTGTTTAATGATTATGATATGTTTCTCCATGTCGAATTTCAACTGAGAAGTATAGTTTGGTGTAATGGTTGGAACTGTTTCAAAATCTTGATTTTTGTATGTCCTTCGAACTTAAAGGAATCTTGTTGTTGATTTGTTGTTTTTTAAATAGTTTATTTTTTTTGTCTTTTTTTTTTCTTTTCTGGATGAATTTTGATGCAGGTTATCTTGTTCCTGGCATTTATGGTGTTGGAAATAAACTAAAGCTTGCTTTTGAAACTGGGATTCATGACACTATATGAATTGATTTGGTAGGCAATTAGACAATTAGACTTTCCTTCATTGCCATGCCTAGAACTAAGTTCACTTACCATCTCATTCCATCGCCATGCTCACCTTACACCTCCAAAGCACCGTCATGTAAATAACTAGGATAAAAGTGTACTATTCATAACAATATTGTATAGATTATACTACATGATTTTAGTTGCACAATAAGACATTTAGGAGCATTAGATTTCATACGTTCGACCATGGACTTACTAGGAAATCTCTCTTCGCTTGCACTTTGACGATACTAAGGAAAACTTGCACTATACAGAAGTTCCAACGCATGAGTAGCACTGCATCTTTTATCGCATAATCTTGTTCAGTTGCCTGCTAGTCGCTCAATTAGAGTTGTATTATGACATATCTACAAGTAACGTATATGCACATATAAATAAACAAGCACAACGAACGTATGCACTATTGAAGAAAGGCTACTTTTGACCTAATATGCAAGACGATGTCATGCAGTATAGGAAGATGTGCCTCATCTGCCAACAAGATAAGGTTAAGAAAGCAAAAGTTGTTGGACTTCTCAAACCCCTGCCTATTATGACGAGATCATGTGAGGGTATCTCCATGGATTTCATTACACATCTCTCATAGGTCGACTACCTTGAGGTCATCTTAGTTATCATCAACCGCTCAAAATACGCCACTTTCATTCTCACTTCCAAACTATATTCTGCTGAGTTGAATGCACAATGTCTCTTTAAACATGTCGTGAAGTTGTAGGGAGTTTTGACGAGCATCGTGAGTAACCAGGATGGTAGATTCATTGGTACCTTATGGATCAAGTTATGTACTTTCTTGGAAAAAAGTCTGAACATATCCTAAGCTACCACCCTCAGACTAATGGCTAGACCGAACGATTCAATTGTTTGCTCGAGGAATATCTGTGCCATTTTATTGATGCGAGATAAAAGAATTGGGTCCAGTTATTGGATGTGGCTCAATTTTGTTTCAACACTCAAACTAGCTTGTCAACGGGAAAGAGTCCTTTTGAAATTGTAAGTGGAAGACAACCTTTATTGCCTTATATTGTTGACCATCCTTATGTAGAAAAAAACCCATAAGCTCACAAATTTACTAAAGAATGGAAGCAAACTATAGATACTGCTCAAGCTTACTTAGAGAAAGCCTCGAAGCATATGAAAAAGTGGGCTGATAAGAAGAGGCGTCCTTTTATTGTCATCGACTTAACATAATAAATTCGATTTAAAGGGCCTAAAGACCAATGCTTCATTAGAAAATATGAGGGACCTGTGAAATTCCTCAAAAAGATAGGAAATGCATTGTATAGGTTGGCGTTGACTGGATGGATCAAAATCCATCTAGGAATTCATGTGAGCAATTTAAAACATTACCATCAACACCTCGATGACAAGCAACGCAACGATCGTGTACAACCATTTGTCAACTTGAACCATAAAGAAGATAGAGAAGTTGAAAAGATCTTTGCTACCAAATAAGGAAGGGTAGAAGGCCTACGAGGAGAATCCACGAATTCCTAGTCAAGTGGAAGAACCTCCTCATGGAAGAAACAAGTTGGGAACATGTCGAAGACCTTGAAGCGTCGTGGAAGCAGAAGATTGAAGAGTTCTAACTTTGTCAGTCGATAGGGATGTCAACTGTTTAAGTGGGGGAGAGAATGTCACGAGCATGCTTGTCCAAGGAGTTGTTTTACTATGGTCGCATGCACGAAAAACCTCAAACCACCTTATTTATATGTTTTATACTTAGTTTAGTCTACTGCTTTCCCTTTGTTGTCATCGACCTAAGGTGTGGCGTTTCATACTTTTCATATGCAACTTTGTCAAAGCTAAAAAAGTTAAAAAAGTACGATAAGGGAAGACATAGTAGTTGAATCCCGACCAAGCCTTGTTGTACTCTTTGCAATCTAAGCTTTCTTTGCAATTGACAATCATCAATGCTTTTTATAAGGATGTTTTCAATGCTTTCTTTAAGGATGTTTTCAATACTTTTCTTTCTCTCTCACATTTTATAAAACAAATTTCTCTCAAAACATAAAGGGAGGCTACATTGTATCGTGAGTTTGTCCACGACATTCAGATTTCATACGGTTGACTTGTTCACCAAGTTAGAACAAATGTTGCACAACCGCCCGTCTCATGTTTGACAATAAGAATTTGTTTTAAGCCACCAAGTTTTCAAGCATATTTTTATAAATATAGCCTGTATGTTCTATGTACTCTATGTGGTCCTATGTGCATATTTGGTTAACTCCGCAACTAATAGGAAGGTTGACAAGCCAATGCTTGAATCCTCCAAGAAAGGTATACTTTGTTGTGACTATGAGGAGAAGGATATAGTGAAAAGTGTATCATATGTCCCTCTTTTGACGAAGAGGTGTTTTGACGCCTAGATCGACTTTTCACGATGAGGTGTTAGTATTACCTAGACTTTATGCTAAGAACGAGTTGTGAATTTATAATCAAGAATGAAGTTTGAGTATCATATCTTTCAAATGAGTCCCAACCGCTTGAATGTTTCTATAAGCCATGGGTTTATGCTCAACTATTTTAGAAAGCATATTTTATAAAAATCGTCGCTCGTAGTCTTTCGACTTATCCTTTCAAATCATTTCTCACTTTTCAGGTATGATTGTGCATTCCCTAATGTTGGGCGTACTCCTACCGAGCCAACCAATTATTAGAAATTTTTAAGTTAATTAGAAAGTTGGTTTTGACTCTGTAAGAAAAGTTCAGGATGCGCATTTCTATGTTTATTGTAAAAGTTTCAATGTTATAAGTTAATTCTGTAAAAAGGTTATTGTCACGTTTAAAGCTTTCGCACATGTATCACAATAATTACAACTACTGGTCCAAGTTATTCGTAAAAACATGTAGCCTGTATTGTTGTTTCTTTTGAACATGCATTCATGTTGTGACTGCTAGTTCAGTTAGAAAGGTTAGTCGATTGGTGAGTGTTGCCAAGATATGGCAATCCTTGTCAGCTCTCACACCCTCTTTTAGAGCTAGATTAGGTGTTCGAGAAAGAAAGAGTTCTTGAAGGGGGCATGACAACAGCACCATCCCACTGGAGTACGAGATGATGATTTACTACAGTATGAAGCATATAGTAGCGAACCTTGGCACCATAATAAAAAATTTCATCCTCTCTTGAATGGAAGCACCTAAAGGTGTCATGCCCTTCCCCTCTACCATTTAAGCCCTTTGTCTGAAAGCAGTTTCTCAGCTTTTAGCTTTTTCGCAAGCACCCATTCCTGGCGATATATGGTCTCAAGCGACTCTCTACCAAACATAACGTTACATCAAAATAAAGAAGAAGGGAGACGCCTCAAAACCCTTAATAAAATTAAGGGGGAAGAAAGAGAATTGCAAATAAGAAGAAGAGGTCTCTCTGCTACCACCACCGCTCAAGAGGAAAAAGGCCATGATGGCACGTCTAGCTCACTAAAAAATAAAAAGAGACGAAAGCTATCCTACTCCTAGCCATCCTAACCCCAAACTCTCCCATCACCACCTCCTCCAAAATCCAAATCCTTCAGTCCTCCTTCTCCTCATCGAAAAATCCAAACTCTGTCTCATCAATTATACCAACATCCTCCACCTTCCACTCTCCCATAATCCAACTCTCGAAGGCGACTATCACCTATGTCGTCTATTATCCTCTCGCCACTTTCCAAATCCCCCATTATCATACCAACATCTTCTACTCGCGACCTGACATTAACAAGCCCTTACCTGATCAAAAGCACATTGTTAGCGATGAAGAATTCCTCAACCTTAGGAAAGGCCTACAATGTGCTCCCCACCCCCACCCCACCCCACCCTTCGTACACTATTATACATATTTTCGAGGAGGAAGATGTGTATCTTACGTGTAAACCTCGAAACCCAAGAATCCTTTAGTCATCTAAGGAACTCAAGAGGAGATTAGGGGTTGAGGTTAGGAGAAATGATTTAAGATTGATGCTTCAAGATAGATTGAAAATGAATTTTAATAAGATTGGATGGTTAAGTTCAAGTGTTACAAAAGATGTGTTATTGTTTTCAACATAACAAAAGAAAAGAGTAGTTGTAACAAAGGAAGGTCTAAAGAATGTTTGCAAATTGGCTAAGTGTTGGCTAAGGCATGTTGCTTACTCTAGACAACCAAAAATGCCAAGATAACCTCTAAAGAGACAGGTTGGATGGCCAAAAGTTTGAGATGTTGTATGGCCGAGAGGTGTCAGGACAACCGCTATAGGACAAGGCTAGATGGTCAAGGGTATGCTAGGCAAGAAACCTAGACATTTAGGAAATGTCAAGAATCTCTAAAGAGGTTAGCATGCACTCAAGAAGGAATGTCATGCGGCCAAGAGATGGGCTATGCCACTATAGGCCATGCGGCAAAGAGGTGGGCTATGAGGCCAAGGAAGCAATTCGACGATATTCATGATTCACAATCCTAACATCTCAATCAATATTCATGTCATTTTTTTAATTGACAAATAATTCAATTGTGATGTGGGGATTTAAAACATTAAAAGAAAAAGGGTTAAGGAATGATTTCAGAATCAAACAACCAAAAATAAAAATACGATGTTATAACTAGAGCAAAATCTATCTAACTAAGAATCGTCAGTTTTACCACATAATAAACAGATAGATATTAGGTATCACTTCACTCTAAAAGAAATTGAGAAAAGAGAAATCGAAGTTGTCAAGATCCATACTTTCTCAAATACTTACTAAGCTTGCATTGAAGAATAATCTATACTGATCTAAAAACTCTAAGACTTAAATTTAGTCTTGATCAAACCTATAACATGAAGCTTTATCAATGAGAAAGTATGTTTCAATAGATTTAGTCTATACGTAGGGCTCCATATATAACCTACAGATTTATAACAAAATACATTGATTATTTCTTTAATATAACACTAACAAATCCATTCAAGGAAACAAGACTAATAACTACAAAATTTATGAAAATATATACTTAATTTTCCTTGAGGACTCTATAGTTTGTCATCAATTGCTTCAGTATATGGTGGAACGGATCAAGAACGAAAATTTGTACATAAAAATAAAGAAACGATAGAAAATCATATAGTTCATCATTGCGATTTACCTCCAAACATCTTCAAGCATCCTAGTTGCATTTTCTCAAGAATTATTTCCACACTAAAATTAAAAGTTGCCCTCACATAAGCAATCAATGAAGAAAAGATAAACCTATCAAAACACACAATACTCACCAATATAGAGTCTAGGTACCTAGAAACATCACATAGAAATAGAAACAATCAAAATGTTGTTGTGAGATCCATTTTTTAATTTGAGTATAGGAAGTAAAATTTTGACTAAAAGTACTAAATAAATTGACGTTTGAATAAATCTGCGAAAAGGAATAAATGATAAAATCATGTATGATTCGTATAAGTTTTGCGATCAAGAAGTTAATTTACGAGGAAGTTTTGAGAAAAGAAGGATTTGCAGTAGAATCTGTAAGTCCAAACACTCTCAAAAGAAAGTCTGCGCAACTTAAGTTTTGACTAAAACGACTAGGCGTTTGGGTAGTCTTCGCGATAAGAACCAAAGGGTTTCGTGATGAAGAAGTCTGCGAGGAAGCCTTGAAGTTTAAGTTTGCGATAAGTGTTCTAAGCGAGTAAAAGTCGGTTAGTTCGTGAGAAAGATTTCTTGTAAAAATATAACCACATGATATGGTTATTCGTGAGAAGTGTTAAGTGGTTAAAGTTATTTGCGGTATGGGATTAGACGAGAAGTAAGGTCTGGTTAAGAAAATATCAAATCTGATTTGACAAGGGTTAACGTGTAAGATTAAGAAAATGTCTCTTTCCTATCCACGAGGAGAGAAGGAAGATGAAGATTTTTGTTAAAATGTGGTGAGTGATTTTCTTTTAAAAGTTTTATGGTTCTGCTTTACTATTTTGAAAGATGATTTCAAATGAGAAAGTGTTTCAAAAAGAGATTTCTATGAAAAGTTTATATGTATTTTAGCATGATTTATAATGTTAAAGCTTGATTTGACGATTATGATTTTCATGTTATGAAATGATTTTCAAATCATTAGTTGATTCCTTAAGATGATGTTAACTTTTATGTGCACATAAAGAGTCAAGGCCACCATGGGTGTATGGACCACATGGTGATAAGAAACTGGCTTATGCGTAAAGAAGCGTATAAAGCTTAGCGATCTGAGCAACAAGGAGGAATCTATATGTTCTTGGATGCTGTTGATACAGTAGTCAAACGAATGAATGTTAACTAATGTGTGTTTATGTGAAATTGTCATGTTATGAATATGTTTGTTAAACATAAAGAAAGATTTATGCGAGATGAAATGATTTGATGTTATTTAAGCGAAATGATGTTTATGAAAAGGAATTACGAAAAAGATTTCATAAAAACTCACTTAGAATTATTCTTTCAAAAAATCATCTTCTAAGATCAGGTGTTGAGGCCAAGTAGAGAAGAAGGTTGAAGGATTTGCAACGAGATGACTGCAGACGTTTTGAAAATACTTAAGCATCGGTTGTTTGGTCAAATGTTGTAATTATGTATCAAACGTTTGTTATTAATAAACGTTTTGGTAGGTATTTATTATACTTGGCGTTTAGGTTGACCACCATTGCCTTTTGAGTTTTGTTGAAAGTATAAAAGAAGTTAAGAATAAGATTTTGCAATAAGAAAATTTCAAAGTTATAACAAACTCACATCCTATTTCTACTACTTTGACATTTTCATCGTAGTACGGTTTGAAGTGTGACAATTTGGTATCAGACCGATATGTTCTTTGGGAAAGAGTAAATAAAGAGTGAGCTAAAAGTTGAGTATTTGTTGAAAGATTTGGAACAATGATGAACTCAGGAGCTTATTCTATAAACTCTGACGTTTTATTTCCACTGCCTGAGGGAATTTTTGGAATAGAAAGGTTAAAAGTATTAGGAGCCACTGATTTTGGTGGAACAAATAAATTGAAAGAAGCAGAAAAATGGTTACGAACGTTGGAGAAATGCTTTCGCGTTATGCAGTGTCTGAAAGAAATAAGGATGGATCTAGTTGCATTTTTATTATAAGAAGAGGTCGAAGATTGGTGGATCTTAGAAGAAAGCAAGCGAGGAAGGGTGACTTGGGAAGTTGCCCATACGTAAGCAATCAATGATGAAAGGATAAACCTATCAAAACACACAATACTCACTAATAGAGAGTCTAGATACCTGGAAACATCACATAGAAATAGAAACAATCAAAATGTTGTGGAGAGAATTGGAAAACAACACACTCATAAGCACAAAAATACCCACTAGAAAACTAGATAAACAGTGCAGGGAGAGAATTAGGAATCGTGTAATATGAATACTACACCTTTGTTAAGAAATTCATGTGACTTTGCAATTCATCTTGAACTTTTTTGAACTCCATTCATTTTTGTAGGACTTCAGGGTGATTTTCATATTTTTCCTACAAAATCTATACATACCAAAGTTAAATATGAGATAATCTAGGCAGAAATATCTCTATATAGAAAAACTCAGACCTTATGCTCATGTGTAAGGGACAACAGTTCCTCCTCCATGAACTCCTCGGTGGGTAAAAACACCATCCATGAGGCTCTCAAGGTGAAGAATTTTGTGCTTCTAGCTTGCCCAAGCATCGCATTGCATTCTCTTTCATGCTTGTACTATTGTACCTGTGAAAGTGGCCAAGCAAAGTCAACTTAAACCAAGAGACCCTGGCAAGCAAGTATAGAGGATTAAATACATATAGGAAAATTTTGAAGGAACATACCAAACGGTTAAGTTGACTTATATCAAATCCTTGCTTGTTGCAGTACTCTTCAAGTGCCCATCTCTCTTCTGATAGCCCCAGCAAGAACTTTCTCAACTGCATGTTGAAGAACAAGAATTATTAGCAACATATACACTAACCAACTGGAAAAACTTAGAATTTCAACTTGACATACTTTCTAAGTGGACATGTAGACTTTTGTTTTCCAATTTGAGAAATCTCGGCAAGAATATTAATAAGATTCCCTCCACTTAGTCTTTGTTCGTCCTGAGCAAAGTAAATTTACTAAAACCAACCAATCGCGCAACATGCACGGGAAGCAAATATCAACTTAAGTAAAAAACAAATGGTCATGCATGTAAACGAAATTTTCAAACAAGTTGTGTTAGTTATGTTGAATGATGCCTTAACAATCTATCCAATATTACATTAGACTTTATTTAAACTATCAAAGAGACTACAAAATATAGGTTGAAGTTAGGATTTAAATAAGCACGTTTAGATAAACACTCAAGTTTTGCTACCCCGACGCTAAACATGCTTTGAATACTTTGAACAAGCACAACTTGACTCTCTATTTATATGAGCTTTTTCTAATGCATATTGCATTTTTTTTTCTTTCTCTTGATTATCTCAATTTTTATGTTTTTCATTTACAAGCCTCTCTTTTCTACTTTTGGTATGCAATTTGGTAACTAGGCCTTGTTAGAACCGGTGGGCTAACCTTTCTATGGTTCTACACTTAGTTTCTAAGTTTGACTACTTCCTTCGAGTGACAATAAGCTTTGTTAATGCCCACCCCTTTTCTACAGGGATCTAATTCATTGTATCTAGACAAGAGGTTCCTAACACATGTTTAACAAGACAAAAGTGTTAAAACCGTCTCAACTTCTAAAGAGTACCTCCTATCCTTTTTGAACTCTATCTAGACTAGGTTTGGACTAAGTGCATCATAGGCAAGTCACGGCAAAGCAACAAAGGAAGACAAAGCTAGAAAAGCATCCATGCACTTATTTATTATATACATGCAATCAAACATTCATATCATACATACCATTTTCTCAATCAAGCACTCACATCTCAATAAGGTATGGCTAAAAGGGGGCTTAAAACAAAAAAGACAGCAGCTTATTCACAAATTTCAACATATATACTCATTAAAATCCAGAATTTCACATCACAAACCCGAGCTCAGTGCTCAAGGGTTGACAGTCATGCTTTGTAAGGAGAAAATTTTGAAATTTGGGCAAAATTTGAAATCCCCCAAGTTCAGACTAAACATGCAAGCTAACCAAGCTATTACTCACCCCCGCTTAAAAAATTACCTTGTTTTTAAAGCTTTTGAAAATCAAAGTAAAGGGAGAAAAATAAGGGAGAACAGTAGACTCCCCTGGATGAATCGATATCATTGACTTTGCTTTGAAACTCGCATGGATAAACCTCTTCATTCCTTTTTTATTGATCATTCATCCTTGTTTCTGAAAATCAAGGGAAATTCTCTCAATTTTATTACTAAAACTAGGATACATATAAGTCTTAACTACTCTTATAGCACCCTCCATTCATCTTCCCCTACACTGGCTGTGGTACCAAAATGTTCAATTAAGTAATATGTCTACTAACAAACTTGAAAACAAAACACATCATACCCAAAAACACAAACATCACTTTATCCCAATTGGACTAGTTTCATAGAATTGTTTTAAGGATTTGTGCCGAGAGCACTCGCTCCATAGGGGTTCTCTCTTATCACAACAGAATTCTACCCGGGCATGGTTTCTAGCGGCCTCGCATCGATGTCAAATGGAACAGGTTCCAAGAGGTTCCATTTTGGAGGGTCAATCCTTTTATCCAAAACAAATTTGTCTTCAAGATGTTGATGAGAGGTAAGGATGACATGATAAGAAGTAATTACAAATGTTTCTAAGGGATTTAAAGACTTGAGGTACAGTGAAGAACAATGACTTTGGAACATATACATATATTAGTTAAATAGTTTTTAAGTTATAAACTTTGTCAAAACCCAATAAATTTTCAACATACATAAGATTAATTTTCAACAAATGAAGATTAAAACCTTCATTAGAAATCGAGTAACGTCCGCCATTGTGGATACACACTCCTCTGTTAAATTTTCAACCTACACCAGATTTTACATCTTCTCTAATTTGTGAGATGATTCAACGTAAGATCAAATTAATTTTTCATATTACAGCAAAATGTCATTTCACCATCCAAATTAAGACAAAAATATACGAAAACCCAAATAATCACACCACGTAGTCATAAAACTACCTTCAAATTAAGAGGGAAAGGGCTCTTCAACTTAGTTGGAATCTAACGATGAACCATTTTCTTTGGAAGTTGATGTGGGTTTCAGAGGAGGTCTGCCACCCTTGATTCTGGCGCCGTTAGAGCTAGAAGAAGAAGATGGCGGTGGATCGGCAAGATGGGTATCTCAAAAGACAGGGTTTCTAGGCTGCATAAAGTGCTTAATTTTAGAGAATGGAAATTGGGAAATAGGAAGGGTGAAGATTTTGTGGAAGACGAAGGAGACAAGAGAGTGAGAGAGAAGAGGAGGAGAGAGAGAGTCAGCCGTTGAGAAGAAAGAAGAGGAAGAAATTTGAAAGGAGAGAGAAGTTATGAAGAGAGGCTTTAGAAGAAGCTTCAAGAAGAGAGAATGAAGCTTTTCGGGAAGTTTGAAATATAATAATCAACTAATTGTACCATAGAGAAAATTAAAATTTTATTTGTAAACATAAATGAATTTAAATGTTCTTTCATTTTTTGTTTATTGTTCAAGGCCTTCTCAAATTACATTTTTTTAATTCAAAATTTATAGGATAAAAAATAGAACTAATTTAAAATAAAGAATTCCAAATATAGTTATCAAAATTCAAATATTAACATGTATATATAACAATATTTAGTTAAATTATAAAAAATACTTTTGAATTTTGTAGTTTGTATCAAAAATAAACTTAAATTTTAAAAAATTTCAAAAATATTCTTAAACTTTTAAAAATGATTCAAAAACACCATTTTCGTTAGTTTTAAATGGACACCGTTAAAGTTTTGTTTCAAAAATGGCATTGAGCTTTAAAAAAGTTCAAGAATACACTCATTAATCTAAATTTTATACCAGTTTTCTCACTACCTAAAAAAAACATAAATTTTAAGTTAAAATCATAGTCTTAATTTTATTTGACTCTTAACACAAAGTTATTAATCACAAACACAACCAATTTTTATAGGTTATTGTTGTAATTAACACAGTTAATTATTAAATAAAACATATATTCAACTATTAACATTTTTTTTGTTTGACTAATTATAGTATGTTTTGAGGAGAAATTTTTATTTTAGAACTTTGTGAAATTTTATGGAGTCTTATGTTTAACCAAGGTTTAAAATATTTATGTTGATGTATATATCAAAGTCTTGATTTTTCGCTTTCAATGGATATTTTTTTAAAAATTATTTTAAAAATTTTAAAATTAAATGACATCATTGAATAAATATTTTATTATTTTCAAATAAGTAAACATGTTTGTTATTTATATTATATTTACATTATATTTATATTAGTGTCATTCGATGTTTATTTTATGTGATCATGGATTTTTTTTAGGATGTATTGAAAATATCGATTCACCACTTCTATCGAATTCATGAGAATGTGAAAATATCGATAGAAATATCTAACATATCGATGAAAATTTTAAAGTATGGTTTTAGTTTAAAAAAAATTGGTTTTTACTATAAGTTTGAAAGAAGTTGGTGTAAGAATTGGATTGATGAACATTTTTTTGAAAAAAAAAAATTAAGCTTAAAGATATTTATGGAACTTTCAATAAAATTCATCAAAAAAATTTAAACAAAACTTTTCAATAATTGAGAACTATTTTTTTAAACAAAACTTTAGCAACAATTTTTTAACCATTTTTTAAATTCAACTTTTAACAACAATTTTTTAACCATTTTTTAAATTCAACTTTTAAAAGTTTAAAGACATTTCTGACACAAACTACTAGGAGTATTCTAACACCGATAACACTAACAATTCAGATTACTCATTTCAAATTTTGAATATTATTACAAAATATATTTTTTAACTTATGGATATGTTAGAATTTTAATAATATAAAATTTTAGTAATTGATATGTGTTGTAAACAAATTTAAGTATTTAAGTTAATCAAGAATAAATTCCATTTACAAGGAGTCCAAAAAGATATTGGTTGTGTTTGAAAAATTACGAAACGATTAACTTTATAAATCAACCGCTAATACACGATCGATTATTGCTTCCACAAAGATGATAATTATAAATAATTTAATTATAAATAATCAATTATAACAATTTTCATCCAATCTTTCATAACTTTGGTAAAAGAATTAACAAAATAACACCACCCAAAAAATAAGTCAAATTTAGAGTATCTCCTCCTACTCCTTTATAAACTAAATTCATTTGAGAAATTGGAATTTCTGTTTCTCTTTAACTAGCTTAATTTTTTATTAAATTATTCAAAACGTGCAATGTTCAATGTACATGTATTTCAACCCAAATTAAGATTCAATCACTTGAGAGGGTGTGGCTAAATTAAGATTTAGGAATTAGTCATAAATCTTCAAACAATAGAACAAAGTCATTTTTTAAAAAAAAGTACAATTGAGTGAAATGTTACATAAATTTCACAACATAGTTAATAAGATAACACAATATTCCAAGATATTGTTTACACATATACTAGTGATTAAAGTAAAATTAGATTTGAGTGTAAATTTAACCTAAAGTTATGATATCCAACTAGAGTAATAAAATAACTAAAGAGCTCAATAAAACAACAAATGTGTTGGTACTTTGACACCAGAAGCTCAACCATTTGAAGGAAAGTTCCAAAACCATGGATAAAAGGAAGCATACTAAAACACAAGGAAAACAAGAGGAAATATTTTTATTGTCTTCCCTTAGCTGAAAGTGGAATGAAAACAAAGCAATGCAAAAGCACCCTTCAAGACATCCGACTGATTTATACAAATTGTAAAAAAGACACCAATACAATGCTAAACATTCTCAAAAACATGATGCAACATAGACTTCATTAATGCATAGTGTGATGCTATGAAGGCTAAAGTATCAAACTTGATTGGCCATTAAGCTTTGCTATCAATGATCATTGGTACTGCCACTTGCTTTTCATCTGATTTCTGCAAAAAACTATCATTACAATGCCTTATTTCCAAAAGGGTTCGTTTCATAATAGAATAAGACTGAGCAATTAGCTATTTGGTTTTGTAACTTATAACCGACTTAGCATGCTGCAACTAATTGTTCATTTTTGCAAAAATGTTGCTGTAAAATTGTGCATCTCTGATAAGATGTTGGCCAACAAAGCAGAAAATGAAACTCAACAAGTTCACACCAACTCAGGCAAAAAATTCATGGAAAAACTTTCCAAGTCAAACCAATCAAGAGGCAATCTTTATGGCTCTAGGCTCAATGACAAAAGCTAGAGCTAAAAGACTTCAAGATGGATTAAATGCTTGTTTACAAGCTAGATTTTCAGTCTTTTAATGAAAAGTTGAAACTTCAAGAATCACTTGGATATCCAAGGGTCATAATGAATCTAAAAATTCAAATTCATTCACATCTTTAATACATTTTAGATTCATTAACATCTTTAATATGTATTTATTAAATGATATTTACTTTCATTTATTAGGGTAGTTGAAAGGGCATGAATTAAATGTTGTGTCCTTTGATATAATATTTTTAATTAGTATAAATAGGGTTGTAGTTTCCACATTTTGAGAAGAAGAATTTGAATGAAATTTTCTATAGAGTGTTATCTCTCAAGCTTTATGCTTTTCTTTGTATTCTTGTGTTAGAATGCAAGTTTAGGACTTTCAATCTAGTTTGATCAATTAGATTGTGGAGAGTTTGAAATCTTGAAGTTAGGAACAGGATTGCTCAAATTCGTCGTTCTTTGAATTTTGATGCTTCCTTTCCGACTGAACTTTCTCTTCCTAAGAAA
>JBBPDI010000032.1:17230687-17240969 GCA_037974545.1 Cucumis variabilis
TTATTGCAATTGACAGTCTTCAATGCTTGTTTTAACTACGATTTCAATGAATTATTTCTTCTCTCACGTTTTCTAAATCATTTTCTCTAAAAACATGAGGGAAGGTTGAATCGTACGCTGAGTTTGTCTGACGATTTCAGATTTGATCGGCTGGCTTGTTGTTTGGATTGAACAAGTGCCGCACAATCGCTTGTCCCAAGGTTGAGAAGTTGCGATTGTGACACTGTGCATGTAATTTGACATAAAACTAATTAGCCATAATTTTTGCCAAAAAATGGAGGAGCTCGCCCCAAATTTGTCATTTCTTCCAATTACCCTTTAAAAAACTCCTTAAAATAATAACACCCATGTGTTTGACAACCATTTTTTAAAAAAGTGGTTTTAGGTAAAAATTTGTTTGATTTGTCGTCATATACTAAAAATGTTTTTATAATTTCAAATTATGGTAAAAGAATTTGACTGTGGAGATTTTGATAGAAGTTGGCTAAGATCATCGAGGATGATGGTTGGAGGTGCCGATGATATCACTGTAAAATGATAACCAAAGGTTAGTGAAAGCGATTGTCGTAAGTCAGTGCACGATCGTCATCGAAAAATGATTGTTGGAAGATGGTTGGTAACGATGACCAAAAAGGTCTAAAAAAGTTGGTTGGCAATGATCATTGAAAAATGGTGGACGCAAGTAAGCCAACAACGTTCATTAGAAAACAATCGACAAAAGTTGACATGCAATGATCGAAAAATGATAAACGAAAGTTGGCCGACAATGGTCATTGAACAACAACCAAAAAAAGTTGGATTGACTGCATGATGTGACAAAATGGCAAGGAGGCACGTGTAAGGCGTGGAAGTAACCTTTAGATGAGAAGGTCACTATAAATATAGCTAAAAATCAAGGAAAAAGGGATTGGAGAAAGAGAAGAGAAGAGTGAGAATTTCTAATGGAAAGTGTCATACAATGTCCCGGACATCTGCTTGCTTGTCTCGAGATGTGGTGTGAAGCCAACCGACATTGTTCCCTCTCTGAACAATATGAGTTGACCCTGACTCCTGATATTTTACAATGCTAAACAACTTAAGTAATTTAAGACTTATGCAATAGAAATTAAGAGAAACAAACTTTTTATACTTTTTAACAAGTAGTCGAGGATAGATGCTATTGATTACAATCTATACTTACAAACCGAATAGAAATTAAACAATTACCCTTGACCTTATGCAAAACCATGTACATGGTAAGGTTTAAACTAAAACTGACCCTCAGTAACTAAACTAATCACAACTTTTGCACAACAAACTTGAAGACAACAATCAGACTTGCAGGTCACGACCTTTACCTAGAAAGTGGGAAAAACATTTGGAAAGGGTGAGCTAAAATAGCCCAGTGAGTTATGGTTTTATCCAAACATTATTTTTCAAAGTAATTTAGTTTTAAACTTCGTCTTTAGCATACTAAAGTCAATTTACTTGTTATACCATAAGCAAGAAAAGGTAAACCGTCTAGCGGTCCTCATCTTATTATAGCTACAATGAGGTGGGTAACCTACAAATATTATATTTACAAAACTCACTTCTCATAAATTTGTCCCAGTGATAGCATATATAGGTTTCTACTGAATTGCTCTATCATAGGAACCTCTGTGCACAAGCCATATCCACCGAAGGGTTGCTATATATATACATCATACGATATAGTCTAAAACATTTTAAAATCATTCTTTACTTAAATACTTATCAAACATTTCAAATCTCATGCTTTAGCAATATTTTGCTAAAATAGTAAACTCAAGTAATTCATACATCAAAGCATGCTTAAAATATTTGATAGATAATTAGATTTAGAAATCAACTTTAAATTCATTTTATCACTCAATGATAGTAACTTAGACCCCTTGGTCTATAAATTTTTCCGATCTCCCCTTGACCTTAAATAATGGGAAATAATTACATTTAATTCTCTTCTATCATAAAAAATATCAGAACTTTACTTAAAATTTCTCAAAACATAAAAAACAGCCAAAAGACACCCATTTGGCATGGCTGGCATGCAGGGATTGGCGGCAGGGCCTTAGTCGCACGCACTGGACTGCCTGTCGTAACCTCATTGAGGTTTTCCATGTGCGCTGGGCATGCCCACATGCTAACCTCACATATAGGCATGTCGTGCGTCTCACTTGGCCGCGTGCTTGATGTCTTGCACGCGTCTCCTTCTCGTGCAGGACTGGTCGCACGCACACCTTGCATGTGCTATGCATCCAACACAAGACTTACACCTAAAAAACCTCTCTAATTCCAAAACATACATCCATCTTGCCTAGTCTTACCTTATCGCTCGACCAACCTCCAACCAACTTAAAAACTCATAATTCAGCCAGAACCTTACTTCTAGTTTAGAGCCTTATCTCTTAAAATTCAAAACTCAAATGAAAAAACTTGCTTCTAAAAGGCTATTTCACATTAACTTAACTTTCTAACCTGAAAATTTCAACTTCAAATTCTAACAGATGAACTTTATAGCCTTCTGGAAGTCCACCTTGCTTAAAATCACTGGAATTTTGACCTTCCTTACTTGTTTCAACTCAAACACACAGTTCCCTTTCTCCAATTGAACTAGAAGCCCTATTACAGAAAATAGATTCAATTTTTTATTTTTATTTTTAGAGAGTAATTTCAGCAAAAACGCACGATTGATTTGGAAGAAATGTTCATTCCCAGTGACCTATTTATACTAGAGCCTGCATGAAACTTTATTGACATATTCTTCAGTGGAAATTTAAATTAAGCATGCAAGGATACCTGGCATCCATTTGATCGACTCTACCTCTTTCTTATCTTGCTTAACCAAAACACAAAAGTGTCAAGGACAAGCCAAAACACCAAGTTAAAGTCTACCCAACCTCTTTCGCCTTACCGCAAACCTTCAAATGCATAGCTAACCTCACTTAGCATGCCTTCTTGCCTAGCGTTAACACTTCACTAACCTCTAAAGCATGTCTTCTTCATGCCAAGTCCAACACCCCACTAACCTTTAAGGCACCTTTCTCGCTTAATCTAAAGCAAACTCGCCTAATATTTAGAGGTTATTCCTTCTGAAGGGATAAATTTCCATGAGAGAGGAAGATTTTACAGAACCATTTCTCAATTTAATTACCCTTGCTATTACGTGCATAAATAATAATCACCAACTGCCACAACTCAATGTTGTTACTCATGCAAAAGGAAAAATAATACAAATTACAAACATGGAAATCACAAAAAAAGACTCTTATTGGATAACAGCATCTGTTTACGGTGGGACTTTAATCCTCCAATGCACCAACAAGAATAAAACACCATAAGGAGAAGGATCAACTAAATACTGAAAGAAAAATTTACTCTAGAACTCTCCCAAAGGAATAGGGCTCTGAACTCTAATTTCCTTTCTCCTGATTCTAAAGGAGTAACTCTCAAATAAAGAAAGAAAGCTCTACCACTACTATTTGTTTCTCTATCAGAAAGAGAACAATGAAACCCAGAGGAAAGGGAATAATAGCTCTCAGACTCCACTAAAAAGTGGGCAAAAAATGATTTTTTGGGATAACTTAACTTCAAAATAACATTATTGTCACCCGAAATAATCAATGTGATCCAAACTTAACTTATGAAACAATCACTTTGTTAAACCACTGAGGACAACTTAACTTCAAAATAACATTAAATCCAACACTAAATTTCATACCCTAAACTTAAGACAAATAACAACTAGAAAATATAACAGCAAGCTTACAACACGAATTAAACTATAAAAGGTAAATAAGCTAGACTAAGCACAATAGATGCTTGCATAAAAGCATATTAGTAGACTTTTCTAAAGATAGATCCAGGATATTAAGATGCAATTAGAGGAAGACTTATAGTACCTTATAATCACTGTTCACTTTAGCTAATAAAACTGTGGTAGTATCCTTCAGAGCTTCCGACGCATTCTGACCTAACCGACTTGACTCTTCTACTCTCTATGGGGTTTAGATGTGGCTTCGATCGAAAGTGAAAGGTTTCCCATGCAAGCTCTAATACCAGAGAAACCCAACGCATTCTGGCCTAATTGGCATGACTCTCTTACTCTCTATGGGATGGCTTTAGTCAAAAGTGAAGAGTTCCCCATGCAAGCTCTGATACTAGAGGAACTCAACACATTTTGACCTAATCGGCTTGGCTCTCCTGCTCTCTACAAAGTTTAGGTATGGCTTTGACCGAAAGTGAAAGGTTCAACACACAAGCTCTGATAACAAAAAACCCAACGCATTTGGACTAACCAGCTTGGCTCTTTTACTTTGTACGAGATTTGGATGTGGCTTTGGTCAAAAGTGAAGGGTTCTCCACGCAAGCTCTGATACTGAAGGAACCCAATGCATTTTAGCCTAACTGGCTTGGCCCTCTTTCTCTCTACGGGGTTTAGGTATGGCTTTAAAAGGGAAGTGTTCCCCATGAAACCTCTGATACAGGAGGAACCCAATGCATCCTTGGCTAACTAGCTTGGCTCTCCTACTTTCTACGGGTTTCAGTGTGGCTTCAACCGAAAGTGAAGTGTTCCTTATGAAAGCAATGATACTGGAGGAACCCAGTGCACTCTGAACTAACCGACTTGGCTCTCCTTCTCTCTATGGGGTTTATGTATGGCTTCTATCGAAACTGAAGGGTTCCCCACGCAAGCTCTGATATTGGAGGAACCAGATGCATTCTAACCTAATAAACTTGGTTCTCTTACTTTTTACCAGATTTAGGTGTGGCTTCTACCGAAAGTGAAGGGTTTCCTACGTAAGCTCTGATATCGAATGAACCCAATGCATCCTAGCCTAATCGGCTTGACCCACTTTCTCTCTACGGGGTTTAGGTATGGCTTTGAAAGTGAAGTGTTCCCCACGAAACCTCTGATACAAGAGGAACCCAATGCATCCTGGGCTAACTAGCTTGGCTCTTCTACTTTCTACGAGTTTCAGTGTGGCTTCGACCGAAAGTAAAGTGTTCCTTATGAAAGCAATGATACTGGAGGAACCCAGTGCATTTTGATGTAATATACTTGGCTCTCCTGCTCTCTACGGGGTTTATGTGTGGCTTCAATTGAAAGTGAAGGGTTCCCTATGCAAGCTCTGATACTGGAGAAACCCAATGTATTCTAACCTAATCGGCTTGGCTCTTCAACATTTTAAGGGATTTAGGTGTCGCTTTGGCCGAAAGTGAAGGGTTTCCTACGTAATCCCTAATACCGAAGGAACCTAATGCATTTTGACCTAATCGACCTGACTCTCCTGCTCTCAACGAGTTTTACGTGTGGTTTCGATAGAAAATTAAGGGTTCCCCATGCAATCTCTAATATCAGAAGAAGCCGACTCATTCTGGCCTAACCTACATGTCTCTCCAACTTTCTATGGGGTTTAGAGGAGGCTTCGAGTGAAATTGAAGAGTTCCCCATGCAAGCTCTAATATCGAAAGGAATTCAACGCATTTTGACCTAACTAACTTGGCTCTCTTGCTTTCTACAAGGTTTAGGTATGGCTTTGGTAGAAAGTGAAGGGTTCCCCATGCAAGCTTTGATACTGGAGGAATGCAACGCATTCTGGACTAACCGACTTGGCTCTCCTACTTTCTACGAGATTTAGGTGTGGCTTCAGTTGAAAGTGAAGGGTTCCCCAGGCAAGCTCTGATATCAGAGGAACTCGATGCATTCTGGCCTAACTGACTTGGCTCTCCTTCTCTTTACGTGGTTTAGGTATGGCTTTAATCGAAAGTAAAGTGTTTCCCATGAAACCTCTGATACAGAAGGAACCCAACGCATTCTAGGCTAACCAGCTTAGTTCTCCTACTTTCTATGGGTTTCAGTGTGGCTTCGACCGAAAGTGAAGGGTTTCCTATGTAAGCTCTGATACCAGAGGAAC
Organism: Cucumis variabilis; assembly: GCA_037974545.1. NCBI lineage: Eukaryota > Viridiplantae > Streptophyta > Magnoliopsida > Cucurbitales > Cucurbitaceae > Cucumis > Cucumis variabilis. The sequence goes on from JBBPDI010000032.1 coordinate 17,236,603, forward strand.
TCAATGTATTATAGCTTAACCGGCTTAGCTCTCCTGCTCTCTACGAGATTTAGGTGTGGCCTCTACTGAAAGTGAAGAGTTCTCCATGAAAGCTCTGATACCAAAAGAACCCAACGCAATCTGGCCTAATTGGCTCTGCTCTCATGCTGTCTATGGGGTTTGGGTGTGGCTTCGACCGAAAGTGAAAGATTCTCTACCCAAGCTTTGATATCAGAGGAACCCAATGCATTCTATCCTAACCGACTTGGCTAACCTGTGGTTTACGGGTTTCGATGTGGCTTCATCCAAAAGTGAAGGGTTCCATGCGAAAGTTTTGATACTGGAGGAACCCAATGTATTCTGACCTAACCAGCTTGGTTCTCCTGCTTTCTACGGGGTTTAAGTGTGGCTTCGACCAAAAGTGAAGGGTATCCCATGAAAGCTCTGATACCAAAGAACCCGACACATTCTAACCTAATCGGCTTGGCTATCCTGTTCTCTATAGGGTTTCGATGTGGCTTCAATCAAAAGTGATGGGTTCCCCATAAAAGCTTTGATACGAGAGGAACCCAATGCATTATGACCTAACCGGCTTGGCTCTCCTACTCTCTCCCGGGTTTTGATGTGGCTTTGATCGAAAGTGAAAAGTTCCCCACAAAAGGTCTGATAGTGGAGGAACCCAATGCATCTGATCTACAGGCTTGACTCTCCTGCTCTCTATGGGGTTTAGGTGTGGCTTCAGCCAAAAGTGAAGGGTTCCATGTTTGAAACGGTAGACATGTGCAGCAGAATAAAGATAAGATTTACTCTAATTAAAACTAAATACTTTAGTGATTAACATGCATTACAACCTTTAATTAACATAAAATATGGTTAATAGAAAAACTCACCTGTGATGCTTTTCTATTATTGTAATCTTCTCACGTGCTCTTAACAATCTCCTCACGAAATCAAAATTGGGACTACCATTAGTGTTGACCCGTTATTCTCTAGACTTAGAATCGAGTTGTGGAACTTCAATGGTGGAAGATAAATTTAAGAGGAAGAACTTGTGGAGAGAAAAATAGTTTTGGTTTTAATTTTGCAATTCCAAATCACAAAATAAAAAATTACCAAAAATCTTATTTTACATTTGCAATGCACTCTTTTTATCAGCAAACTACATGAAAAATTTGCATGTAGTGAGCTTCCATTCTCCACACTTCATATCACCAAGTAGGTGCATCACATGCATGAAGCCATTTGTTAATTACATGCAATGTTCTTCTAAGTGTAATATGGTAATTTGACATTTAAAAAGTCAAAAGTCAACATTTTGAATTTTTACCATTTTATCCATCTTAACTAATTTTGAATTTCTGAGTATGAATCCACATTCATTTTTATAAAATTTAAATCATATTTGAACATAAAGTCGGTCAAAGTTTGAATTTTCAAAGTCAAAAGTCAACATTTTGACTTTTTACATCTTTGACCTTTTTCATCAATTCCGAGCTTCCACATATGAATCCATATTCATATTTAAATTACATTTAAACATGAAGCATCTTAAGTTATAATCGACGTCTATATGTCGATTTCTCTCTCTTTACCTAATTCGAACAATCAAAATTATTCCATCATAATGTTCTAAGTTGATTCCTTATGAGCTAGCGGGGAAACCTAATGGACTTATAGATCATGGGCTCCAACGATCCAAGATTAACTGGCTAAACTCTATTAGACCGAGTTAATCAACCTTCGTTAATCTAACGAGTCATTCTACTAAAGTCTCGTAGTTGCACTTCCCTCGCTGTAGATATATTTGTGTCCATGTGATATAACCATGATAAGTAAGTTAATCTTTCATAGGTTGTTTGTAACCTCGGCTGGATCAAAGTACCATTTTATCCCCAAGATTATATCTTTCTCCTTAAATCCCACTGATCCACTATTGAACATTTGGTTTAAGGTTCAATCTTTAAACCAAATCCCTCTTGAGCCAATGAGAGGGTGGATCCCCTTGTTCAAGACCTGGATTCAGTCTTTAAGGGAACAACCTATCCACTAACCCTAAGATGGGTATGAGTGAATTCAATCTTGCATCCTATGTCCCTAGCTATCCAACCGTTCTTACCCCTAAAATGGAAGGCTTATTGGACCAGCGCCATTGAGCTGCCCTAACCTATGAAGATCTAAGGATAATTCCTTATGAATATAAGTTCATAGTTAGCTCAGGATTAAGATTGAGTTTCATTGAATATCTATAAGAGAAATAGTCAGTTTTATTAAAGTCAACGGTGTTATAACCTAAAAGTGACTATTTCTATGGTTCCAGTCTTATGTAGACTCTTTACATAGGATGCCCCCACTTTCATGTCTCTACATGAACGATTTAGGATCACATTGTTTGTACTAACTACAAAGCAGGCCGCATCCATAGTGTCTCCAGAGTAAGGGGCCCAACCGTATTCATATACTATAGACTATTTAGGCTATATACTCGAACTTGATCCACATTTATTTCTCTACATAAAGTTCAAGTTTACTCAATAGTATCAATAATGATTTTATTGATTGTAATATGATTATAAATTAAAAGTTTTAGGATAAATTCCAACATTTCCCATGTAAGCTTTGATACTGAAAGAACCCAACGCATTCTGACCTAACCAACTTGGCTCTTCTACTTTCTACAGAGTCTCGATATGGCTTTGTCTGAAAGTGAAGGGTTCCCCATGAAAGCTCTGATACTGGAAGAACCCGAATCATTCAGACCTAACTTGCTTGGCTATCCTGCTCTCTACAAAGTTTCAGTGTGGCTTTGACCAAAAGAAAAGGGTTCCATATAGAAGCTCTGATATCGAAGGACTCTAATGCATTCTGAAATTACTGGCTTGGCTTTCCTTCTCTCCACGAGGTTTTGGTATGGCTTCAGTCGAAAGTGAAGGGTTCCCTATGAAAGCTCTTATCTTAGAGGAACCAAACGCATTCTAACCTAACCCACTTGGCTCTCTTAGTTTATACGAGATTTAGGTGTGGCTTCGACCTAAAGTGAAGGGTTGCCTATGAAAGCTCTGATCTCAGAGGAACGCGACGCATTTTGACATTACTGGCTTAGCTATCTTGCTGTCTACGAGGCTTCGATGTGGCTTCGACCAAAAGTGAAGGGTTTTCCATGAAAGCTCTAATACTGAAGGAACTCAACGTATTCTGAGCTAACTGGCTTCGCTCTCCTGCTCTCTACAGGGTTTAGGTGTGGCTTCGACCGAAAGTGAAGGGTTACCCACGAAAGCTCTAATACAGGAGGAACCCGATGCATTCTAACCTAACTGTCTTGGCTCTCTTGCTCTCTACTGGGTATAAGGTTCTTGACTTAGTTCTAGTGCGATCATTCCCTTTGAAGTGACAACGAGCTTTATGGAGCACTTACTCTTTACATAAGACTTCCAGTTTCGTTGTTGCTAAACAAGACTAATAACTCATGGTTTAACTGGACAAGATAGTTGGACAAGAAATGTATGATTGTCTTTAACTTCTAAAAAGATTTCCTATCATTGTCAAAATCTACCTAGGTAAGATTTAGACAAGTGCATCATAAACAGATCCTAGTTAAACATTCACTAACAATCATACTTGACATTCAAACAATCATATACAAGTGGGTATGACCAAAAAGGTGTATTGATATTTATATATATAAAGAAAAAAAAGCCGCATATTTTTTCAGCACATATTATTAAAGTGTGTACATAATTCACAATATTCAGAAAATGGACACCATGTATTCTACTCACTTCTAAGCTATCAAAGTATGCATTTTCACATATTTAAGATATTCAAATAACAAACACAATCATAAACTCGAGCTCGGTGCTCAAGGGTTGGGCATACATGCTTTCCTAAGCTAGAACACAAAGTAGCATGGTATTTACTCCAAGAATAGAGCATTTTAAAAGTTTTAAAATTTGGGCACTTTTTAGAAAAATGATCATTTCCCAAAAGACATGGACCATGCAAGGCTACCACCCTACCCTCCACTTAAAAATTTGTTTTGTCCTCAAATCATTTTACACAAGATTCTAAAGATGAAAAAAAAAAAGAGAAGGGGAACATAAAACCTCCCCTTGTATATGTGATACCTATTATTGTAAAAATGAAAATATGCTTTCAATTATTTAACTAACAAAAATTTCAACAAGGTTCAACTAAAGTTCCTACACCGTGCCAAGAATACCTGGCAACAGCGCCATTTTCGACGAAGGCTAAAGTGTGAGCAAAGTGGAAAGGTCGTATTTATGTACTATGTATGCAACAAAATCAAATCAAAAAACATAATTAATCACAAAGTTGCAAATTCAAAGAGAGAGTTCAAGTAAAGGAAGTTCTTACCGTTAGCTCCAATAGAA
>JBBPDI010000032.1:17262201-17273495 GCA_037974545.1 Cucumis variabilis
GGATTGAAATCAAAATCAAGCTAAGAAGAAAGAACCTAGAGGAAGAAGCGAGAACTGTGAAAGGAAAAAATTGGTACCTGTGTTGATATGATGAGGAGCAAAAGAGAAAACCTAATTCAAGAAAGGCAAGGAAAGATAAAGAAAAAACTAGGGAAAAAGAAAGAACCTAGATCAAGAAAGTCGAGGAAGAAAGTCGAGAAAACAACAAGAGGAAGAATTAAAACATGTTTGGTAAAAAACCAAGAAGAAGAAGAAGCGAGAGTAAAGAGTGAGGAGCAAGAAGGAGTGAGAAAAATGTACATTTGCACGTTTTGGGGCCAAAGAAAAACTTCCACACGAAGGCCATTTTGAGTGTTTTTTAATCTTGGGATAAAAATCATGTGAGCTCTTGAATAGTGGCTGTTTGTACAAATTCTCCCTATGAAATGGGATGCATCAAATTAAGTCATGTTTGGTAATAAATTATATTTCATTTATACCTTTTTGTTTTTTAAAAAAAATTACATTTACTTTCATGGTCTATATCTTTCATTCCTATTATAAAGCAATTTAATCTTTAACAGTTTAGAACAAATTCGTTCACTCATTCGTTTATTTCTTAGGGTGTAAGAAATTTTATTAGAGTACATTGAGTCAGATATAAAAACTAAATTATTATTTATTAAAATTTAAGAATTAATTGTAGTATAAAAACTAAATTATTATTTATTAAAATTTAAGGATTAATTGTTAAGAATTTCAAATGTAAAAACTAAATTAATATAAACAAAAGTTTAAAAACTAAAAAAAGCGTTAGGTTTAAATAAAATAAATAATAATAACTATTTTTGGTTGTATTGTCAAAGGTTAGCATGATGTGGAGTATCTTTTAGTAGAAGATATAATACTCTAAGAAGTTGGTGTGTTAGCTAGACTCCTATGTTTGAAATTATTAATTTAAATTAAACAATAATGAAGGGTTAATAAATGTGTTGTTATTTTATAAAAGTTAGCTGAAATATATTGTTTAAATTAAACAAGTAGAAGAGAGAATGGGCATTATATTTAAAAGAACAACATATATCCAATACCCAATACTACTTCAATTTTTGTTTCATAACTAAGATAGGATAACATTAACCTTTTCTAAAACATAACAAAATCTCATTAATAATAATAACATTTCACCAACTATTTTTTTCTTAAATAGGAAAATATATTTTCTTAATTAATAAGACCAACATATTTTTTAACCTTAATAATTAGGGAGTTGTTTCAATTTTTATTTAAACTTTCCATTCTATCATATTATACCTCTTTCCAAAATTTAAAAGTAAATGCTAAAATTCTCTATTTGGTTCTCACGTTTATCCAAAAAAAAAAAAAATTAAAATTATTATAATAAAAAGAAAATGAGAAGCTATTTTTAGAAGTTTAAAAAAAAGGGTTAAAAAATATAATAAAGAATACAAACGGTAAAAAAACAAAAACTTAATTATTATATTCATTTTATAAAATGTAAATAGTTTGTCCATTTTGCTATTTTTTACAATTCTCTTTTAAAACAGTTATTTACATTTAAAATGAAGGAGAATTTTTTAAAATAGTAGATTTTATAAAATATTTACAATCTATAACAAATTCTATCACTGATAGTCATATTTTGTTATTTTTAAAAATACTTCTTTAATAAATTATAAAATATAAGTTTAGTATGCAATTGATAAATTTGTAAATTTTTGACAAGTTATTCATAGAAAGTTTTGTACATGAACTGATAAACCAATAAAATTGGACAACAAAAGCTTAACTCATTTGATATTTAAGTGTGAAGTATAAAGAGATTTGTGGTTTTCCACAATTTAAAAATGTCCCTTTAATGAATTATTAAATACATTTGTTATGGATTGTCGATATAATACATGTCCGTACACTCTTTGTTCTTTATTCTTAATGGATAAACTCAATTGATTAAATACACAGTATGAAAAAAGTATATACTCTTAACAAAAGTTCCACCGTGGGATGTCATATGAACCATCATCTTCCGATCCTGTTATCCTCCTCTTGCCCTTCCCATGACTCAAAACAGTCCATTTCATTATGGGTGTGGCAAGGCACCGACATGGGCCATCCCTGGGCTCAGCAACCAAACTCCGACCACCGCCGATCACATTCTCCTATTTCCCAACCAACGCTCTTCTCTAACCTCTCTCTCCTAATTTCTTTTGTAATTTCCTACAAATATCCTTCCCAAATTTCAACCCGTGGCCATTAGCTCCCCTTCCTCCCAAATTTTACCTATGTTTTATTATGTCTCGATTTCTTTTTTTTGCTCTTCAATTTTGGAAAGTCAATTAAGTGCATAAGAGGGAGACAACACAGAGAAAGAAGAAGAGAATTAAGGAGAAGGGAGATGAAGCAGCGGAGGGAGAAAGAATGTTTAGAGGCAGTTTGGTAATAATAAAAAATTTAAAATAGAAAATATCTCTAACATATTTTAGTGCATATCCAACGTTTCTTAGTGCTTATTGAAATTTGCTATATTTGCACAATTTCAAAAGCTGGTGTTGTAATGTCTAAACCCTATATCTTCATGTTGCTATTCGAGTAATTATCAAAACAGGAAGAAAAATTAAATAATGAATTCTATTTATGTTGCATGAACTTGTCGGATAAGGATAGAAAACCACATCAACAAATGATAATGTGAAATGTGCACTTGGTGGCATTTTAAATGAGAGTTCAAGATACCGATTGAGTTGTGTGAAAAATTTTAGTACTATTATAATACCAAAAAAAATTTATACTACCTTCATTTATTATTGCATTGTTAGTCACCTAAACGATTCCAACTATTAAGAATCGTGTAGAATCTACCGATAAATCATTTAATGGCTTATTATTACTATCCAAGGAATAGATATTTTTCACTTGCACCCATTTTGGCAGCCCATTGAGGGGCTGTTTGGACCCCAGCAAATGCTAAGCCCAAGTTTGGGGCTAACATGTGGTTTAAATTCATGATTTTTTTTTTTAAATTTAAATTTTAGTTATCAAATTTAAACTAATAATTTTATTTTTATTTTAAAATTATTATTATAATTTTTAGATGACAAGTCAAATAAACTAAATATTGAAATAATTTGAGTTGGTTTCACTCAAAAGGATTAAAAATTTGTTTATAATTTTATTTATTACATAAAAGTTTTTTAATTAAAATAATTGTAATTTTTTTATTGTTTTGAGTGAATAAATATAAATTTTTTTATTTTTTGTATATGTAAAATAAAAAGAATTTTTTTTATTACTCAAATAAAAAATAGAAAATGGTACATTTTTGTTCAAAGAATAAAAATAATTGAACAAATTAGAATTTTTCTTTTCATTTTTCTTTTATATTTTTTGTATAGAGAAAATATAAATTCCATTTCCCGTTAAAACTTGAAGAAAATAAATGACAAAAGCTTAAAAATTTGAATATATTTGACACATAATTAATTTTTTTAAAATTTAAGAGTATTATATCTAGGGTACAAAATAGGATTTAAATATACATTTTTCATTTTTTTTAATTTGGTCACTCTAACTAGAAGATTTAGGATTTATTTGGATTGACTTAAGAAAAAAATATTTTTTTTTAAGAAAATCATTTTTATTTAAACTCTTTTGATAAAAGCGGTTTAAATATTACATTACATGTGCATCATAGAAAAACAACCATAACTATCACTACATATAACTCTATTTGACTTTCTCTTTTGCATGACCATTTTGCTATGCTTATTTTGAAACCTAGCTATTAGACATTTTTTAATGTTTTGTTTAACTAAAACTTTTGTAAACTCCATCCGATTACATAACTTGTTATATTTTGTAAATAGTTTGTAATAATCCTACTTAGACCATTCATGTTAATGCACTATAATCAAAATTACTCTTATTGAATGTTAAACTTTTCTGTTTTTACATTATTATCGTGAAAATCAATAAGTCAAGAAATTGAATTATATGTACAAAATAATAAGAAAAATCAATTAAATATTTTATACATGATAATTTTAGATTGTACCATTGACCATAGATTCTGAAAGCATAGATTCTTTGTCCACGTGTCATAAAGCTTTATCCCTGAGTGTTTTTTTTTCCTTTTTAGGTTAAGTTATTTAGGGCACGTTTGGTCTTTGTTTTCCTATTTCTACTTTTATTTTTTAAAAAATGAAGATGTTTGATAACGTTTTCTATTTCTCGTTCTAAAAAAATTAGAAACGTTTCTCATTTTATAAGAAATTATTGGAAAAAAAAATAGTTTCTTCCGTTCTCGTTTTCAATTATTTCTATTGATTTCTTTTTCCTTTTTCTCAATTATTTCTATCGGTTTTCTTTTCCTTTTTCTCAATTATTTCTATTTATTTCCTTTTCCCTTTTCTCAATTATTTCTATTGGTTTTATTTTTCCTTTTCTCAATTCTTTTTATTGATTTTCATTTCTTTTTTATCAATTATTTTTATTGGTTTCATTTTCCTTTTTTTCAATTCTTTTTCTATTTCATTTTCCTTTTCCATTTGCCTCTCGTGGTTTTCTTTTTCTTCCTCTTATTTCCATCTTCTTCTCCAAATGACCACTCTCCACATGGTTTCCTTTTTCTTCCTCTTATCTCAATCGTCTTTTCCAAATAATCATCCTCTTCCTCTTCCTCTTCCTCTGATCATCGTCTCCACTGTATTTCTCTTTGTCTCTCATCGTCTTTCTCTACACGACGCCTTCCACTTCGCTGGATCTAAGTTTTTCTCTTTCTCTTTGCGTGAATTGTGTTTTCGTTGTAGGTTTTCTCCAGATATGTGTTTTAGTCGTGAGTTTTTGTCTTCCTTTTTGCCGTGGGTTTCGGTCCTCCTCTTCGTCGTGGGTTTTCTTCTTCCTCTCACCGGTTCTGTACTTCAAATCCCAATCTTCATATTGTTCTCTATAAGATGATTATATTAAGACATTCCTATCTATGTTTGATGATAATTTTATTTTTTCATGTTTAATGAAAAACATATATTTTTGTTTGATGTTTAATTGAATTAAATATTAATAAAATAAAAATAAATCTCAAATAAAATCAAGAAACAATTATCAAACACATTTTCTGTTTTTGTTTCTTGTTTTAAAAAAAATAAATAAAAAAACAGAAACAGTTGTTTGAAAACTGAAAAAAATATAGTTTTTAAAAACAATTTTGATTTTTTGAAATTTAAAAAAAAAAATTCAAAGCATTGTAAAAGAATAATAGAAAATAGACTTAATTTTTTAAGGAAACTATTATCAGACGGTTGTAAAAGAAAAATAAAAAATAGACTTAATTTTTTTTTAAAAAAAAATTATTATAAAAAAGAGTCTAAATGGTTCATAAATAAAGCCTAACATATAAAGTTTAAATAAAATGTTTAGATGTTATTAGAGAATAAAAATTGTGATAGTCTACTCGCCCTATGCATATATTCCTTTGGAAAAAAGATCTATTAATATTGTCACTAACAAAATTGAAAATTGTGGCCACAACCTTCATCACGAAAGCCAATTATCAGAGAAAGCATCAATCCCAATACAAAATGAAGAGGAAACAATGGTATGGTTAGGCATACCATTGGGAAACAAAACTAAAGTCCACAATTCTCAATCTCAAATCATCAAACACCATACACTACACATATTGTTGTACTCATAAATGAAAATAAGAATCCGCAAAAAGTTCTGAAGAATATAACAAACAACAACCACATTTTCTGACGTTTAATTTATAACTTGCCTTTTTTTATAGAGATAAAAAGAAGTTAAACAATATATGATTTTTAAAAAAAAAAACGTCAAAATTCTGTTAAAAACGTAAAATTTGGATGATTTTTGGACATTCACATAGACACGTTGCTTAACGTTTTAGAAAAGTCATGTTGAATCTATATTTTCTTGTGTTTTTTAAATGTTAAAAATACGATGTAAATATAAATTATTTCTTTCAATGATTGTTTTAATTCTTCAAAGCTTATATGCAAATTACTAATTTCTTTAGATTTGAAAACTTCTTTGTCCAACCAAACGTCAAATGAAATTGTCAAATCATTGAGCACCTTCACTCTTCTTCTGTTGGTGACCTCCACCATGCCTGAACTGAAAGCTTCGTCTGCAGCTCTCATTGTCTATCTGTTACGCATCTTCGATCTAAGCTTTGTTAACTGATCTCTTTCCCTAAACCCTTCATGTTTGCAAATCTCGTCTCCTCGTGCTCGATCCTTCAAATCCTCCAAAATTGAGTATTAATATGGACCACCACATATGCAAAACATTTTTACCTTTCATTTTCAATCTATATGGTATGTTTGATTATATACACCAATGTATATTTACATTTTCTTAAAATAAACCAATGTATATTTGATAACTGAATGAGCAACATAATTTGTATATCTCTCATATATATACATCGAATAATATATGCTATGTATATTTATATTTTCTAGTATATTTGTAAACATACACTAAAACATAAATCATGGTATATGTAATGAATATTTACATTTTCATTATTGTTACATTTGACATATACTTTAATTTTTAACAGAGAGATAGCTCAATTTTCAACCGTGAACATAATGATAAAAAAAAAAAAAGCAAACAAACACAACCCTTTAAATGGTAGGAATCGAATTTAAAATATTCAGCACTAAAGGATCGGAATATCATCCAAATTTAATAAATAACAAAAAAGAGAACAAACAAACAAAGTGAGTATTTCGAAATTGATGTTAATAAAACAGAATTAAATATTTAGAAAAATTATTGACGAAAGATGTTATGTGATATTTTATTTTAAAAAAATTACTTATACAATTAATAATAAAATCAGAAATGATATATTTTTAAATTTTAAAATATTAGAAAACTAAATGACGTAATAGGAATCCATCAAAAGGTTAAAATATCGCTATGTAGATAAAATTTATTTATATTTTTTTATTTTGAAAAAAGCTATTACTAAATTTTAAGATATTTTAAAAACATTATTCAATAAGCTTAAGAGTAAAAAATTTTAAAAATGATAATTATACTGTATTTACACTATTCATTTGAAAAACTCAATATCCCATGTGTAGTTGGCTTTTAGAATTGTACTGCTACATGGGCCTGTAAAAATCCAGCCCATTAGGAATTTTAGGGCATTTCTCTTGTGAATATTAGTATAAGAAGTGATCAAATGTTTTGATTGTCAATATAATTCAATAAAGCACTCTAAACTAAATATCTGATCCAATTATTTTCTTTACTTTATTATATAACACTCCAAATGGTAGCTTTTCCATGCCACCCTTTAGTCTCTTGTGTATATATATATATATATATATATATATATATATATATATATATTTAAATTGTCCTTATAATTTATTAGTTTTGATTGAGACATTATATCCAAAATGTAATGCCATAAATCATTGATTTTTTTCTTCCGAATTAATTTAATTTTTAAATATAATTTGATTTAAAATTTTAACAATTTCCCTCTAAATAATTTGATACTCTTTTTTTCCATCAATTTATGGATATAAATATTTTCACGTTTGTAGATATTTAATAAAGGATGAAAAAGAAAGGATTCCTTTTTTAGGTTGAAATAGCACTTAGTTAGGGTTTTTCTTTCAAAGGTATTGAATTTATAAGAAAGTGAAAGCAAAGGCTTTACAACTCAATGTGGTACACAACCAAAACAAACCAACAAGAAAAAAAAATGCATACTCAGCTCAAAGAAAAACATCCCCATGGAGAAGAACTTACCTTGAAAATCCCAAATAGAAATCCCGAGCCCAATGAAATTGAAAACAATAAAGAATAACCTCAAACTACACGCCACCTTAACTAACCATGGAGAAGGTCTAAGATACACAAATTATAGACATAAAAATTTTGTTCACGTCAAATATAATAGTTAACAAGATATATTATTTATTTTGATAGTAAAAACAATATAGTTTCATCCTATATTTTCAATAACCTTTTTTTTTATTAATAATAACAAGTTAGGTATACACAATTGAAGTATGTAATAAGAAGTGTGAGTATGGAGAATTTTAGTCCATTCAAACGAATGTGAAAAGGTTTATATAGATATATAGTTGAATATGAACATGAAGTTGTGTAGGGTTATCTCCTTTTTTCTTTTCTTTGGGCAATTGAAAGAAGATTCTATTAGTGTAGTACACAAAATATAACGGCAAGAAAACTGCCAAGTGTTGAAATACAAATGGACCGTTTTATTATCTAAACGTTTTCACATGATATCACTTAGTACTTACTATAAGTTAAAGACTTAATTAGGTGTGACATCTACAATATTATTTCTAATATGCTAATAAAAATATTTCTTTTGTTTTTTCTTGCCCATCATTTCTAGATACATCTAAGTTTGGTTGACTTGACTCTTTGACTAATATCATATTTTAATTTTAGAGATAAAATTTGTTAAGAGACATCTTGGGAAATTATCCCAAATTAATAATTTTTGCCATATAAAAAGGCAGTAAAATTTAGTGTTTAATTAGTGGTTTAAAAAGTGCCGTGAAAAGTTGTGGTTGAAAAATAAATTTATATTATCATAAGATTAAATTTAATAAACTATAGTTAACAAGTATAAATCGTTGATTTGTATGTGACATAAAAACCTTGAGTAATATTGATTTTTCTTAAAAGGGATGCGTATTATTTGTGGTACCTTTCTAATATACATGTATCTAAATAATATACATGTATATTATTTGACTTATATACATGTACCTTTCTAATATATATTTTTTTCCTTTTAGAAAAAAAGTACTATAGAAGAGTAATTTTTTTTAAGAAATACCTTTATATTATCATTGGATATTCAAGTTTGGCTACTTACAACTTTTTTTTTTCTTTTTAAAAATACACCACAACATATGAATTGTAAATTTAATAGATATTTGACAATTTTAATAACAAATTTAAAATACTTCACAAACAATTTTATCAGGTTATCTCCATAAAAGAAAAAAAAAAAACCATTTTTTCTTCTAGAAACCTTAATTATATATTAGTGAGAATGTGGAATATATACTTATTGGTATATGTACCAATCTATTTTGAAAATTTGAGAAGGCAATTGGTAAAGAAACAAATATATATTTATTGAAAGGTTTTTTATTTTACTTTTTAGAAAGAGTTTAGCTTTACAAATTCTTTATGGTTATATGAAAGTTCCATTAAATTTCTTGTGTTAGAACTTTCGTTGGAAAAGTTTGGTTTTTATGTTTTACACTTTCAAGATAATACATGCATTTGTTTGTCTTTTAATGTTCATTATTACTCAAAGAAAAATTATGATAAGAGAAAGTTATTTGGTAGGTTGTTCATTCTAGATGTTATATCGACTTTTTTTTATTAATTTTTATCATTTTTGTCAATTGAGAGCTATTTAACCTATTATAGAAAAAACATAGTTTATTTTCTATGCTTTTTAATTTAGTTTAGGATTAAATTAAAAGAAAATTAGATTAATTCTTAAAACATATACATTTTGTAAATTCAAATAGAATGATGTAAACAAAATTTGTTGAGATAGACAATTCAATAAGTTTTTATTTTATTTTATTTTGAACATCTTTCTATATATAATTTGGCAATTTGTCGACTTACAATCTATCTATGACTTTTACATAAAATATTACAAATTCTATCTATTCATTTAATGGATGAAAATCTAAATTCATTAAAATGTGAGTTCATATCCAATATTTTATTGTATAACTAAAACTACACATAAATTTCAAACTATAGTCTCTTGCGAACATGTGAACATATACAGTTTATAGATAACACTTATTAAAATGGAAAACAAATGGTTGATAGTCTTTATCTTTAATTTTTCTTCAACTTTTATTTATTTTTTTAAGAAAAAACTTAATCTTTTAAAACTAATGATATTTATTGTGTATTGGTTACAGAAAAAGAGATTTAATTTTTCTTCAACTTGGATTTAATTTTTTTATGATGACAGGGATTTATACGTAATTATTATATAATTAGTGTAAAATTAGTAACATTTTCTTTTGAAAATAATAAAAAAAATTATAAACAATTTTATTATAAAAACAAAGATAAAAATAAAACGTTCTCTAAAATCTCTTACGAATAGATTTTTCACGTATTATTTTATAAAATCCAAAATTACTAAATATCATTATTTATAAGTAATTTGACAAATATGAATAAATGAATTTCACGAACATTAATCGTTAATATATTCAAAACGCATGACACATAGATGAAGTGTGATACATGACATTTTGACACTAAGTAGAATAAATTTTAACAGGACATATAGTTTTTTATTACAACATTTAATATATAAGGTTGTTGTGGAAATTTTTTAAACTTTATATTATTATATTTTCATACGTGGGATCCACATATTTCAATTTACTTGTAATTTCCATAGAACGTTCTTTTAAAGTAAATGAGAATAATAAAATAAATAAAGAACTAAATTTAAAAATAAAAAGGAAAAGGAAAAAGGAAAAAAGTCTTTTTATCTTGGCGTAAACAACGTTAATCAATTTTTTTTATGGCATTTTATTCCAACTGTTTGATTCATTTTTGTCATCTTATTGTCTGCCAACCATGTGAAGAAAAAGGGATTAAAGGAAAGATTAAATACTTCCTTTTCTCCAAAATTTTACGTTTCTTTGTTCATCTATTTTTTTTAATGATCATTATAAAAAAATTAAATTTTGAATGCATCATCAAATACATCTTAGATCAATTAGTCAATAAGATACAATCCTAACTTTTACACGATTAGGTTAGAGAAAATGATTGTCATAGGTACATAAGTAAGAATAGCTATATTTAAATTTATCTTTTATATATACATAATTTATTTCTAGAAATTCAAAAATGTATTTATAAATATATAAAATTTGTGAATTATTAAAAAGTCTAACTAAAAAAGAATAATTTAAGAAAACCTTAAAAAATGTGGCTAACAAAATCTTGTATAGGTTGGAGAAGAAAGCGATATTATGGATATGTAAGTAATGATAAATATATTTATAAAGTGCTATTAAAAGCAAAACAATGAGAGAGTGACATTTTAATAATTATACCCAACATACAAATATTGTTCAAGAAGTGTGACATTTTTATTAAGAAAATGATTAACGCAAGACTTCAATATTAAAATTATAGTAAAAGTAAGAATAAATTATACAAAAACAACCGTATATGTTAATTATTACATCCTTCTAGACTTTAGTTACCTT
>JBBPDI010000032.1:17426960-17440458 GCA_037974545.1 Cucumis variabilis
TAAACAAATTGGTTGGAACCTCAACCAATTAATTGTCCCAACTACCTAACTAGTCAAGCATGCATAACCGAACTACTTAACTTCCTTTGTCTAATTATTCATTCGTATGATTTTTACACAAGATAGATTAAAGTAATACGTTGGGATGGTTAACTTCATACCAAGAAGTTAATTTTATCATTTTACTTCCTAATGGTTCGTTTCCTTAATCAAAGTTAAACCTAAGTACTAAATTACAAAGTCAAGTAAAGGTTACCAATCTAAAGAAAATGCAATTCATTAACAATAAATTTAGAATCGTAATCCATAACAAGATATATACACATAACAATATCCAAATTCTCCAGAAAAATATAAAGGATTCCTTCAAATTCTCAAACTAAGAAACCCAAAACCCTACTTTTTCCACAAAGATGAAGAAGCTAAGATCTGAAGTCCACGCATGCGACATCTTCTTTCTGTCAAAGTACGTAGCATTGTGATGTTGCTTGCATTTTGTGCCTTTGAAAACTGGGACACATGGTGCTGTGCATGGCTTTGACACACTAACCTTTTGGGGGAATTTTGGTCATTTTTGCTCATATGAAGTTTGTTTTTTTTAGCTTTTAATTACTCCCAATTAACTCTGGACGGTATGTAACGGTCAATTCTACCTCCTGAATGATTGATACGTGTAAAATTATCAACTAAACATAGTAAACCAATAATGGCTTTAGGTGCAAGATAACATTTTTTTTTTGATATTAATGAATTTTTGTCTTTTAATGATTTTTTTTATAAAAAGTAAATAGTTTATTATTTAAAAAAAATCCATATAATGTTGTATGAAAATTGTGAAGAATATTTATATAAACTTTTTTCGTACCTAACAAAATAAAAAAATCTTTTTCATATATAAGAAAATAACAAACATAATTATAGATATAGAAAATTGACAAAAATTTATCATTTTGTTGTATTTAAAAATATTTTCAATGACTTTTTATTCATATAAAATATATTAAAACCAATTTTATAAATATTTTTTTAGTATGTCAATGTAATTTTATTTTAGTTAGTTATTATATATTAATATGAATATGTGTTTGGAATAAAAAAAAAGAGATTCTTCCACAAATTAAGTTAAAATATCTATAAATATAACAAAATTTTACTTATGGTTTACTATAAACACTAAATATAGAAAAATATTTTTTTGTTATATTTATAAATATTTTCAACAACTTTACATTTTAAATGTAAAATCATTTGTCTAAAAACGTTTGCCTCAATAAGGACATAAATTTATTGTTGATTATCATTATGTTCTAAAATTATATAAGTATATACTATTTAATAATATATTTTATAGTAAAAAAAAATGATATACATACTATAGTAAATGTACTGGATCTTATTTGAAACACTAATGTAGATCTACGTAAGAGTTAGAGGCAGATGTCGTCCTATCTTATAATACAAATTTTAAGCATGAAGGTGGTGCATCGGTATGGGGCACGTAGTGATTGGGTTCATTGTGGATTCAACTTCATCTCTATAGCTACATCAGTTGTTGCTTATGGGTGTCTAACAAAGGAATTTAGGTTTTTTTAAAAAAGAAATAAATATATAAATAAATAAACCCTTTTAACTTAGGGTTTTTCTTAAAATTTTAAAAGAAAAGAAAAACCAAACAATTGCTTTTGGTCATAAATACTTTTTCAACCTAAATATCCACTCTCAAGTCTCAACCACATTCTCTATTGAAAAGCATTTCGTTTTCTTTTTTCTTTATGATTTTCATATTCACGGTACGAAGTATAAATTTATTTTGACTAATTTTAAAGTTAAAAATATAAGACACGTTAGACTATACATATTATAACATTCAAAATTAAGTTTCAAATTCTTAATAAATCACAATATCTCTACAATTAATAATTTTATAGAGAGAGAACTAAGTTTTTGAGCATTAAATACTTTCATATGTTAAGCTAGGTCTCATATGACTACGCAAGAACATCTAGAATTCTTGAATATTAATATATGATTTACCCCTATATATCTCAAAGAAATTCATTAATATGATAAGTTTGAGCTAATTGTTTGTCTTTTTATTTAACCATCGGATTTATATCTTTTACTCTCAATCAATATAATCCACAAAATTCTTGTATATTCTAAACATGATTGTTTAATAAAAAAAAAGTTAAACATTAAAATCATTTTTCTTTGCTTATATGCATACATACGTATGCGTGTCTATGAGTTAATGAACAAAACAAAAATTTCATAGAAGGGTAGTTTTGTCACAATAAACCTAACAAGATCCCTTCAAACATTTTTACAATAAAACGGATAATTATAATGGTTAACAATTTTAGAAATAATTATTAAGCATATGACAATGTTTTTAAAAAATTACAGATATAACAAAGTCTATCAATCTGATTTATTAGTTAGACAAATATTTGTTATATGATCTATTATTAATAGACTTTAATAAGTTTTATTATATTTGTCATTTAAAAAATATTCTTTATATTCTTCATTGTTTTAAATCTAAGGGCTATATTTGCCGTTATCAGTTAGATTTAAATATTTCCTAAAATACAACTATTTAAAATTAGCTATTTTTGTGCTTTCTAGGTAGCCCAATCCAAGCCCAAGTGTAATTTGAGAAGTAATAGTCCGGCAAATTCCGTGCTGGAAGGCTTTAAGATATATGGGCCAGGCCCAATAAAATACATCAAACAAATGGGACTTTGTACAATATCTCCAATTCAATTAATTGATAAAACAATTCAAACTTTCTTTAAAGCAAAAAACGAGAGAAAAAAGAAGTCAACAACCCCACCTAATAACCTTTTCATTTGTTGTTTTTAGTTTTTAAAATTTTAGAGTGATTTTAAAAATGACAAAAATATTTTAACTATTTTAAAATCACTATTTGACATCACATTATAACTCATTTAACCGTGAAAATGCTCATAGCACATGCATTAAGTGTAAAAAAAAGAATAATTTTTTTTTTATTGTAATCTATCTACTTTCAAAAAAATCTTAAACAAAAAAGCTTTTGGTGGTGTTGGTTTATTTTTTTAGACGCAATAAATAAATAAATATACAACATTTTTCATTATCTCTATAAGTTTTATAGGGAAATTATTGTTATTATTTTAAAACTATTTTTAAGGTAGTGTAACTTTTAATGACTTCCAAAGTATAATTATTTGTGTATATTAGTAAGAAAAAGAGAAAGTTGAGTATTGTTCGAGTTGCACCTATTTTGTTTATTTTTTACCACATAGTTTTTTTTTATTGATAATTGTTTTTCAAGTGGTAAATATATTTTTAAATTGAAATGTTTTTTTCTTCTTCTTTATAAGGCAATAAAAAAGATGCATAAGATGATTGGGTTGCACGTAATCATTATTATTCTTTCTCTTCCTAGTATATTCTACTGTGTCTGTTGAAACAAAGAAATTCAAAGTTGAAATAACATTACTTGCAACTCCCTCCACTATTTAACTTATAAAACAGAATCAAACCATATTATCCGCCGAACTAAGAGGAAGACCACAAAAAAAAAGAAAGAAAGAAAGAAGAGGAATGGTAAATTTCAACATGTTTAATAAAGATATAACAACTCAACACATCTCTTTTTTGACCTAACTTTGAGGGTATTGATTGGGAAGAACATGGACAGCATTCACAATGAAAGTTAGAATCTAATCCTATATGTTTTGTTGTTTGAAATTATTTTTCCAAAAAGCAAAAGATAATATATATATATATATATATATATATATATAAAAGAAAAAGAAAAAAAGTCAAAATATGGATTATTGCATATTCTTTTCCCTCATTCACGGAGTTCACTTAGGGCTTTTCACATCTTTTTTCCCACAATCATGTGTTTACATTACATTACAACCTTTTATCATTTTAATGCTTTTTATTTTTATTATTAAACCTAATTAATACAGTCTTTTTTTGTCCAATAACAATTATAATTCCATGTGTTCTTTTGTTTTTCGCTTTTTTTTTAAGACGAGAATTTATTGTTGCAATCTTCTATCTCAACAAAAAGGAAACACCATTTGATTAAGTAGTGAAATTATAACTTCAAAATAATAACAATGATGATGATAATGAGATTTTTGGTTATTGATAAAACATCTTTCTAATTGAACCATATTGTTTTTGTGAGTGTAATTTTGACTTCTTATTTCTAAGTTTGAGTTTTTTCATATTTGTTTGACATTTTTGCTTCATTTCATTGTTCATAGGTGGTTTAGAAAGTTTGTAGAGAAATATTATTAATTGTTAGATACATTTTGTACAATAAATTAAAATATTTATAATTTTTCTTAAAACTATTTGTCCAAAATAGTCTAATTACATTTTTTTTTCTTTTCACATCCAACTATATTGAATCATAAGCTACCTTCCTTCCATTCCATTTGAGCAATGTCTCAATTTATGGTTTCAATATGAAATCAAAAGTTTGAAAATATAAATACTCTATTTTTACATATTGGCTCATTTGTTTTCACATTTAATTTTGAAAAGTTAAAAATATTGTTTCCGTTTATAGAACTCTAACTAAAAATTCACACAAACTTTGGACAATAACAAAATATAAATGTGATTTTTAAAATCTAAATCTAGATAACCAAATGGAGACAAGATTCTAATTATTTCATGAGTGTAAATATGGAAGCAAGATTTATTAATTTTCCCCACCACATCTAATGTTTATCATTCATTGACCAACTCAAAATAAATAAAAGGGTGTGTGTACATTACATATATAATTATGAACCCTAAATATTATGTTGTTTGTTTGAACTTTGAACAAGATTAACTTTGGAGCTCAAGAGACAATAGTTTCCCATGAAACAAACTCATTAAAACCTTCTTTAATTACACAAAGTAACAATATGATGTAACATTACTTAATCTTGTCTTTAATTTAATTTAATTTTACCTAATCTTTAATGTTAATTTGAGTCAATTACGCCGCCATGTTTGTCCATTAATTAACTATGGATAATATGCATTCTTCATTGCTTTATCGAACTTTGTTTTTCTTTTTTCCTTTTATTATTATATACATAAAAGAAAAAATTTCAAATAATTAAAAAACATATGTTTTTTCCATTAGGGTTTGATGTATTAGTTTCACCTCCAAATCCAATCATATGTTTCTATCATACAAAAAAGTTTAGTTTGTCTCAATCCCCATTTCACACAAAAGTAGCATTCAAAGTGTAATTTTCCAATTTTCAAAATCTTTGTTAGTTAATTAAGATTATTAATTATTTTGAGTTTGTACATTATTATGAAATTGTCTAATTAATATATCTATCAGTGCATGTGTATAAAGTTTGAATATGATTTTATCTAATCTCCATTATTTACATCATTATTAAATAAATGTAACAACACAATCAAATCAATCTTATTGAAGTCAAAACGATGTCCGAGGACATCTCAAATTGGCATATGGGCATGCTAAAATCATGAAGTTTGTGGTTCGAAAAGTCCGTATTTATACTAAAAAACTAAATTAATTTATCTAATAGACATGTTACATTGCTATTGTTTTTGTATATATATATTTTGAGTTCAATAATACGTGAAAGAGTGATGACTTGACCTCTTAACATTTCGATTTAAGAGAACATATAGATAAATTAGTTGAACCGTGTTAATTAAGATTAATTAACATTATTGTCACCAATTTAGCAACATCACATAAATCTTAAAAAACATCACCATAATAGAAAGTTAAAATTAAAGTATGTCATGTTATCTTTTATTGCAATTAGGGTTGGGAACAAGAAAAATAATTGGAACCTTAAAGAATAAAATAAAATCCAATATTATTAAGACATATTATCCAATAATATAGCTTTGAGTAATCTTTGAACTTCCAAGCAAGCCTTCTAGCTACCATGCATGAACAATGAACAATATAGCTTTGTTTCTAAGAGTTTAAGAAGTTCCATTATTTTCTGAACTTAGTCTACATTCATAGAAAGTCAATTAAAAAAAATTTAAAGTAAATGAAAAGTATATATACTTGAAGTGGGATAATATGATATTTATAATGTATTAACACATGTATTATATTATAATTGATTAGAGAATCAGGATAACCTTAAAAGAGGGGCTAACTTAGGCTTTAATTTTGGTTTAGTTCATTGTTCTCATTATTCTACATTCAAACCAAAAAGATTGATGCACTAATTATTTAATTTCTTTAATTTAAATAAATTGAGTTACGTTGGATTAACATTTTCATATTTTTTTGTCCTTGTACGTAAAGTATATTTATTTATTAAAATATTCATTATTTTCCACGTATGTCATCTTTTTAAGCCAACTTTTTCTCTAATCTTATTTTTGGATGCTTTGAACTAAAAATAAATTAATACATTCTTTGGACGTCTAAATTAAGTTAATTAATTAATTGTATTAGATAATCAACTTAATTGTTTTTTGTTATGGATAATGAACTTAATTGGCTTAATTTGACTACAAATTTGAATCAATGATGATATTATCATTTGTTTATTAACCCAAAATATAATCTTCATCCAAGTGAAGGAGTTTTTTATTTTTTAATCTTAATTATCGAACTGTATAATAATATATATATATATATATATTATTCTCGTAATTATTTAAGAATGTTTGGATAACCATAATGGATTGAGTGTTCTGAGTCTAATTGACTGATAATATTAAACTCATTTCGTTTTGACATATTTCAATTAAACTCTATTTTACATCGTTTTCACTTTAAACGATTTCATTGTTATTGTTTCATCTTTAATTCAACATGAAACACTATTCTATTCTGATTTCTAAAATAATCTTGATTACATTTAACCTCACTCCTTAAACATTCTATACATGTTTAGTGTTTGATACAGAGAAATCTAATTAAGAAAATACAGGCAAAAGGAAAACATGGATATATTATAAATGATACCTTTCTTATTTCTACTTTGTAAAATAATTCACTCATCAATCATACCTTTAAATATTTAATAGCGTTGTGAAAAATCCCATCAATTATTATTATTATTATTTATGAAAATGAATGGATCGCCCCCCATAAAAAAATTAAAAAGAGAGAGAAGAAATAGAAAATGGTTTTATAAGTCAAATTAAAGCATTAGAATGATAAATTCAAGAGAGTTAAATCAATGGATTAACGATCATTACATTGTTAATTAGTTGAACGTTGAAATTTACTCTCACTTTTTTTAATATTGTTTTTTTTTTCTTTTAAGATTGAAAGTTCAAGTTTCTCGTATGCACGTTTATTTTATTAACAATGAGTAGATTTAATATTTTATTTTAGGTTAAATTACTAAAATGAATCTTTAGTTAAAAACCTTCAACCAATTTCCTATGATTTGGTTGAATAATCTCACAAATCAATCCTCAAACAAAACAAAATCAGAATCATTTTTTCAACATTTGTACTAAACTATAATAAACCTTAATACAGATAGTTACTAACAAATATTTTTTTTGTGACAAATATTAATATAATAAGGACTAATAATAATAACAGCAATAATTAGGATACTTGATTATACGTATACCTAAGGCCAGACTTAAAAACTATAGTTTAAAATTGAAAATGAAACCTAAACCCACGAGACTTAATTTAATAATAAAAAATTTAAAATTGAAAGCAAATAATTAAAGAAAAAAAAAAAGGAAAATGTGAATGCATTTAATTGGTGGGACCCAACACGTGCGAAAAGGTATGATGCAAAAAGTAGCACGCTTGAAAGCAGTGGACAATAGATGGAAATTGATAATGCTTTAAAGAGAGTCAAAGAAGTCTTCTCGACCCTCCGATTTGCTTACTTTTATCAAAGATCCAACTTAACTGGAGAGTCCACGAGCATGGTTGATGGTGTAGGTTAAATCTCAGCCGTCAATTGTCTTCCCGCCACTTGCCACGCTGGTGCCGCAATTTAAAAAAGCAGTGAGAATCTTCGATAATGGGTTGCCTCCCGAAACCCTTTTTAGTCCCCAACCTAACATTTATTTAATTCTACAATCCCCATTGGCCATTTCCCCATCTCATTTTTCCCTATATCACCAAACTACCACACGTATAATACCCTAAATTATACAAAATACTTTAATGCCTATAACTTTCTTACAACATTTAGGTTTAATCAAGGTTACCTTAATCTTATTTTCTCTCTCTTTCTTATAACCTATATAGCTTAATTGAAGAAGACACTTTTTTTTTTAATGAGATGAACACATATGACGATAACAAAAAAAAAAAAAGTAGAAATCAGTGATCGTTGGATAAGAAGTAAACTCATTTTTATTTTTTAAATTCAAAAGTACTAATGCAGGTTCTAAAAGGTATTAATGATTTAGCGGAAATAACCTTTTTCATATTTTTTTTTCTTCTATATATATAAATAATACAACTTTTTATTTAAAAAAGAGAAACTGTCTCTTCTTCATATGTTGTTGGGATGATATGGTTGTTTTTATACATATTGGAGCAGACATATGGCAACGAAGAAGGGGACTTCTTGTTCTGTCCTACCTTAATTTCCAATATATACAGACATATTTATTTATTTTACATTCTCATTTTCTTTTTCAAAAAGAAAAACAAATCTTATCACTTTCTTTTTTTAAAAGTTCTGTTGTATTCTTTTCATCCACATACATTTTCTTTATGTATATTATTAAATTTTTAGCTTGTCCTCCAATATAATTTACTGATAAGAAAACCACATAGACATATTTTATTTTTTTAAAGTCATAAAACCTCTGTTCATATATATGATGTGTCATGTTATTCCAAAAAGATCATTTTATTTTATCAATGGATCCCTCAATTAAAACGTCTGTAATTTAAAAAAACGAATAATTTCAGGAAAAAAAAAGTTGAAAATGATTATTAAACGTTGATAGGAAATTTGAAAACATTTTAAAGTGGATTTTAAACCTAGAAAAATGATTGTTTTAAAAATATATATATTTTTTATAATCAATCAGGATAGTTAGAAATCTATTGTTGAAATTGAAAACTTTTAGATAATTATTTTAACTAATAAAACTAAATGATAGTAGTCTATTATTAACAAACAATGATTTTTTTGTTATATATATAAATACTTTTACCTATTTGAAGAAAAAAAAGTTTGAAAATATAAATATAGAAAAAGAAAATTGAAGGAATATAATTTGATGAAAAAGGGTTTATTTCTAGCTATTTGTATTTTGTCTACACAAACGGTCTATATTACTCGTAAAAAGATTGTTTTGATTTTTTATTTTGTCACTTTGTATTAGTTTGTTTGCTATTTAATAGGGTTCTTTTACTTTTTTTTTTTTCTTGACGAAATTTAATAGGTTTTTTTTTTTTAAAAAAAAAAGTTAGAAGTTCAATATTTTTATTAAATATTAAAATTTCCATTATTATTGTTTTTTAAAATATGAAATTAAGTATTTCATGCATAACTGTTTTTTTCCTCTTCCTTTTGCTAACCTATTTGACAATCAAACCTTATCCCTTATTTTCTTCTTATTTTCCGAATAATAATAAATAAATAAACAAAATCTGGAAATTTGTTTTCTTGTTTTTTCCCGATCGTCTTTTATTGAAACAAATTCATATATAAAATTTAAAGTCATTTACATTTAGGACACTCTTTTTTAAATATATATTGCTTAGAAAATGATTTGTGAAAATAAACTCAAATACTCAATAATTTTTAATTATATATTGCTTCGCCTACCATTGATTAATTAATTAGTCAATTAAAAAAAAACCCAAAAGACATGAATGAAGGTTTTTGGGAACAAAGAACAAGCTAAAAAAATGGACAGTTTGTTCATATTTTTATTATTATTACTTAAAAAAACAATATATATATATATATTTTTCTGCCATTCAATCTTCCGTGCTAGTGAGTTATAACCCATTAAATATATATATTCCTTTAGAATATATTTATTAAACTTATTTTAGTAGTTTATTTTTTGGATTTTTAAAAATAGAATAATTTACAAATTATTCACGATGTATAGTAAAATTTTAATTTATGCTCAAAATGAATAACTAATTTTAATTTAAGTATAAAGTATTTTTTTTAATAAAAGCTAAATACTTTCAATTCTCTTCGTTTAGTTATTTTTTTTTAATTTTATGTTTATTTCATTTTAGTTTCTTCAAATATTCATTTTCTATTTAATTTTTCATAACAGATCATTTGAGTGTTTGTTCCTTTCTTTTCTTATTTTTTTTTTCTAACATAAGCATATGTAAGCCAGTCATTGAAAAATTAAAATGAATAAGAACTAAATTGGTTATTATAATTTGGAGTTTTTTAATCTAAAATAAAGATATTTGGGTCATGGTGTTTAGTAATTAATTGATTTTCACTTTAAATTTTGAAAAAATTAAATCAATTTTCTTTGAAATTCTTAGAATTTTCATCTATGAATTACAGAAGTTGAGTTTTATGTCAAAATTTGAAAGAAAAATAATCTTTTACTTTAAAAAATTTGGCTTCATTTTGAAGATATTATTAAAAAGTAGATAATAAATAAATAAAAAATTATGAAATAAGAAAAAAAACTAAAATATATATGATTTTAAAAAATATATTTTTGGATAAAATAGATGATGATCACTCACGAGTCACATCAAATCTTTTTCTTTTTCTTTTTCTCTTGCCTTTAGTTGGGTTTTCTTTAATTTGTTTGAAGAAATTTTAAAGTTTTAGAGAATCAAATTATGAAAGTGTTTTGTGTTAGCAAATTTAAATATGGGAAAGCTTGTACTCTAAAGTCTAATATACCAAACTCTTTTTGCAATTTTTTAAATTATTCTTTTTATATTTACATTCTTTTTCTTTTTCTTCAAACTTTTTACTCTAAATTACATTTGCTAATATATTAAAAAATGTTCGTTTTCATCTTGCAAAATGTGAATCAATTTTTGAATAAATGGAAACCATTGGTACATGACTTCATCCACAAAAAAAAAAAAAAAGAAGAAGAAGAAGAAGAAACAGTGGGTTTAAAAAAACAAAGTGAAGAAAGTTTCATGCAAAAAAATTTTTAATTGAAGAAAGTGAATAAAAATGAAGAGACTAAAATGATAAAGGGAGAATTTAACATGCATTTGATTTTTTAATTTTGATTTTTTAATTTACACTACTTTCACTCGTAAATTTATTGTTTTCTAATCAATTTTTTACCAAACTTTTCAAAACCCAAATAAAAATTTAAAATTTAAATAGAAAAAAATTGTAAAAAACAACAAATATAACAAAACATTTACGAAATATAGAAATTTTTTTAGATTTTATCGATAATAGACATTAATAGCCACTGATATATTTTTACTAGTGACATTCATAAAAATCTATATCATTGATAGAATCTAAATTTTTTGTTATAGCTTGTAAATATTTTAATTAATTTTAGTATTTTTAAAAATACCTCATATAATAATACAAGTAAAAAAAGTATAGAAAGAAATTTAAATTCGATTGATATGTTTACATTTACATCAATGTTACTTTTAACATTCATATGATTTTGACATCTGTAAAAATATATTAACATTAAAATAATATATAACATATAACGGAAACACTTTATACTTTAGAATGAGAAATATAAAATAATTAAAAAGGGAGAAAAAAAAACAAGATTTCAAATCGTTTACAAATTTTAATTTTTATTTTGAGCAAGTAGTCAAACTAATCCTAAAATTTTTCTTTTATAAATATAAATAAAATACCATTATGAAAACCAAAAGAAAAGGAAAAAAAAATAGAGGAAAAGGCAGAAGCAACGCATATAAAAGAAGAAATGAAAATAAAATAAATATAGAAAATGGCCAATGACAAGCTGTACTCTATATTTCTTAATTTCAAACATTATTTAATTATATTAAAATAAAATCAACCGTTTTGTTTTACCTAACGTCCTTATGTATTTCTTTTTAGAAATACATGTACTTTGATTGTTAACTTCTCATTTTTAAACTTATGGTTCATTAGATATTCATACACGTGTATCGATAAAACCTAAAATACTTGAAAAAGAAAATTATAGATTATGACATAATTTAAATTTAATATTTAAAATCTATTAACAGTAGTAGACTATATATTACTTGTAGAAACGAAAGAGACTATCATTAATATAATTTTTTATATTTAATTATTTCTTCTAAAAAACTTTTTTTTTTGTTAACAAGATAAATAGAATATTTAATGATCAAAATTATAGATATACAAAATTATAAATGTTTTATATCTTCACATTATCATATATTTTTGTAAGAATACTTTTGCACATATCTAAAAATATTTTGATTACACCACGGTTGTTTAGTAGAATTTATACTAAAAAAATATCTTAAACTTACATAATATTTTAAAATGTCATGACGCCTGTTTATTACCAATATGAATTTCATTTTAAACTAATACAATTTATATTATTTTATATGTTATTTTTCTCAACAACATAATATATCATAATTTAAGATTTTTATAAAATTTAAAAATAATAAAAGGAATTCTTCATGGAAAAAAAAAAACCCGATAAAATTCCAATCCTCTCGATTTTGTGCTGATGTATATTTTCTTCCTTTACTATTTTAGAGCATATTTATTTATTTAATTATATAATAATAAAAAGTGCTTATAAATTAAATTGAAAGTTTGCAGAAAGAGTACTACAACACACGTGGAGATTAAGGTACAACTACAAATGACTCTAAATAAGAATTAAAAGTTTAAACTACATTGATGGAACAATAATTTTTCTGTTTATAATAAATACAAACTCAAATGAAGGAGAAATTGGTCTCTACCTTTAAAACAAGAATTAATAGCTTCATAATTAAATTTTGTTTAGGTCAATAATCTCGTACTTCATAAAAACAGATAGGCTAGCTTTTTAATCATCACCAATCACATGCAGTACACACACAATAACTGTTCAAGTACAATCATATAATGCCCCCTATGAATAATAGATCTATTTTTTACAACTTAGACTCATGTTTATGTTTAAATAAAATGTCAGATATATAGCTGAAGTGCATTAAAAAAAAAAACTTAGATTCACATACACACACACATATATATCTTTTCATATTTGAAATTATATTTGTTAGGGGATTATGTGTATCTTGTTAGCATGTGTGGGGGATAATCCATATATTTCAAAATTGAAGACAAATAGTATAAAAATAATTTAGTAAAAAGAAGAAACAAAGGAAATGGTTATTAAATCAACGTCGAATCCGATTTTTATTTTTTGAAAAAAATTGAGGACGGATGATGGAGAAAAGAGGAAGGGCAAATCCGTAGTATTGTGGAAGGATGATGGATAATATGGTAAATTCGGTTGTAGTCGACTGCCTACATAAACCCCTCCCGTGAACCGATCTCTGGCACGCAAAACGCTAACCCAAATTCCGTTG
>JBBPDI010000032.1:17482652-17499393 GCA_037974545.1 Cucumis variabilis
CCCGCTCCCTTTTAACGATGCCGATTCTCTTTTGTATTTTTTGTATCCAAACTCTACAAATTAAATTACAACGACACACTTAATTAATAAGGCTACCAAAAACAATAACATATCTTTTTCTTTTTTATCATTTATTTTAGTTTTCTAATTCTCTTCCTTCGTGTTCATTTTTTAAAACAACTAAAATGATCGTTTTTGTAAAAAAATTTAAATGAAAGTTATATTTGATTACGTTTGTTGTTATTTATCCGTGTTTTTGTAATATTCCAAATTTTTAATCAACCTGCATAGTTTGATTGAGAAATGGGAGGTGCTCAATACGATCGTGCTTGAAAATTATGCATACTCGTTAGTTTAATTGTTGTCGTTATAGTAACAATATAAAAGTTATTAAATTTGTCATATTTATTGTTATAATGTAAATCGATAATGGTAGCGACAATGATAAATGTAAAAAAATTATAATGGTAAATAAGTGTGATTAAAAGCAATCAAATTATATTTGTGATTGAGGTTCACAAGTGATTATATTTTTCAATTGTGTATCTAATAAGTTCTTTAACTATTTGATATCTTTCAAGATTTAACAAAAATTGAAATTTAGAATGTTATACACAAAGTTATCTTTTGGATCAATTAGGCTAAGGATGTGTTTAAATCGACTTAGAAGAAAAAAATTATTCTTTCAAAGAATTATTTTCATTTAAACATTACAAAAAAAAAAAAACTAATGTGTTTGACAACTCTTCCTCAAAAATGTTTTTATATGAAAATTTATTTGGTTTTTATGCACTAAAACTGCTTCTATTAATATTAAATTGCTCTAAATGACAACTATAAAATACTATGAACTAAGAACTTAAAAGAATGCTCATCACAATTGATCGTCTAGGATGGTCTCCATCGAAGTTGGTGGTGACAGCTGTCAAAGGTGGTCATCGAATTTGGCGCTAGATGTATTAGCTAGAGGAAGGCAAAGTTGGTTGACAACGATGGTCAATGACTCAATAGTGGTCGGAGTTGATCGAATGGTGGATGGAGGTAGTTGACGACAGTGATCGAAAATGGATAGCATAGGATGATGGAAGTCACGATAACCTAATGAAATTTTAAGAATTATACAATTCAAGTGATTAATCGTTCAACACTTAAAATCATTTTTTAAAAAAGTTTATTTCAAGTGTATATCATAAATAAACATATTTCACAAACCTCATCTTCTCAAAATCACAAAGTAAAAAAATATTTTTAGTTACTCCAATATTTTTCTAAATGATTTCTTTTCAAAATTAAACCATTAAAAAATTAAATCAAATTGACAAACACAACCTAATTTTATTAATTATATATGACCTAAAATAAAATATGTATTATATTAGAAATTTTTAAACGTAGATAATTATTAGATATTTTATCGTTTAACAACAAAGTTAAAATGTTTTAAATACCTTTTAAAAGTTGATAAATTTATTTGACAAAAACTTTATCAAACAAAATAAAGCTTCCACCAAAGAAACCGTTGGTTTTTTTTTTTCTTATTTATTTAGATATTCATAAAAACACTAATAATTTAAATGGGTAAATGAAGATTGAATAAAACCTACAAAGAAAAGAAAAATAGTCAATTAATATGGTGTATAGATATCAAGTTGCCCATTAATGATTTCAAACATACTATGGAAAACATATTTGTTATATTTTTACACACTATCTAATTTATTCTTTTAGGATACCACCAAATCAATAAAAACCAAATAACTACGTCAAAAGAGAAAAAAAAAACTCAAATCATGCAAAAATAAGAAGAAAAGAGAACGAAACCAAGGGCAGATTTAAGAAGAGGCCAGGGGCACGTGCCCCCTCACATTCTCAGTTTTTGTATTTTAATATTAATTTAAAATTTTAAAAATACAATATATATTAAATAATGTCTTTATAAGAGTAAATTTGGTTTCTGGTGTAGTGGTTATGATGCCCTTCTTATATAACTCCAACATTTTGAGTTTGAATTTTATCTCTTACAATTATTTTTACGGAGTAATGTTTATTTCAAATATCAATAATTTTCTTCACCAAATTATAGTTTTATTTCTTTAAATGATTCATATTCTAAATGAAAGATAATTTGATTTTCCTAAAAGGAAAAATATTTTTTAAAAGAGGAAAAAAAAACCTATATAAGATAAAACTCTACCTTATTTCTTAACGGGCACTTGTTATCTAACAAATTTTCACTCTCAATAATATTCCATGAAAATGTATTGTTTTTTATTTTTTATTTTTTATACAATTTTTAAATTTACATAGTTACATTACTTATGTATATATTTATTTTATTTTATTTCAGAATTAACTGATACAAGATATTTTTTTTCCGTTCATCGGTAGAATATAAGTATCGTATCAATTCACTAGTAAGTTCAAATTCTTCTTCTTATTTTTAGTTTTTACTTTTCAATCTATGTGATAAATCATAATACTTATATTGTTTAATACTAATTTTGTAAAGTAAACATATCAATATAGAGATATATTTTAAAAGAAAAACAACAATAGAAACTATAGAGGCATCATCTTCAAACAAGAGACAAATACTTGATTCAGATAGATCTTATACAGAAATTAATTTAGAAGAACTACTTGCAGATTCTGATCTAAGAACTAGGATTTCTGAATATAATTAGAATATTCAAGATCAAGTTCGTAGAGCATATCTACAAAAAGCTCCTTGTCAACCTCGAAATCATACTTTTCCATTCATGAAATTTAGGGCAAAGTCAAGACGATTTAATCCAGCTTGGTTTAAAGAATATCCTATTTGGTTAGAATATAGCATTTCAAAGGATGCTACATTTTGTTTATGTTGTTACCTATTTAAACCAGAAGTAAGTGAAGAATCAGGAGGGAAATGTTTTGTTAGTGAAGGATGTTCCAATTGAAAGAAAGAAGAGAAATTGCAAACTCATACTGGTGGTCCAAATAGTGCACATAATCAAGCTTGGGGAAAATGTGAGGCTCTTTTAAAATAAAATCAACATATTGAGACTTTTTTAAATAGGACGTCTGATCAAGCACGAGTTGAGTATCGAACTCGATTAGGTGCATCAATTGATTGTACTGGATTTTTATTACGACAAGGTCTTGCATTCCGTGGACATGACAAGATTGATGATTCGAAGAATCAATGTAACTTTCTTGAACTATTGCGATGGTTATGTAACTATAACAAGGATATTGAAAAATACTCAAAATAATTTGAAATTGATTGCACTTGATATTCAAAAAGATATAGTGAACTACATTGCAATAGAGGTTGTTAATATAGTTATAAGAGATGTGAGTGACAAACAATTTTCTATTTTGATAGACAAATCAAAAAAATATATCTTAAAAGGAGCAAATGTCAGTTGTACTACGATATGTGGATGAAGGTCATGTGATTAAACGATTTGTTGAAATCATCCATGTCAATAATACTAGTGCCTTATCACTTAAGAAAACTATTTAGGGTTTTTTTTCTCAACATCGGTTAAGTATTGCTAATTTGAGAGGACAGGGATATGATGAAGCAAGTAATATGCAAGGTGAGTTTCATGGCTTGAAAGCACTTATTTTGAAAGAAAATGAATGTGCATTTTACATTCATTGTTTTTCTCATCAACTTCAATTAGCTCTAATAAAAACTGCAAAAATTTATGTGAAAATTGTCAGTCTTTTCTAGGGGTGTTCAAAATGAAGTTGAAAAGCAAATCGAATCACTAACCGAATCGAAACCGAATGCATACGGTTCAATTCGGTTTCTATTTCAAATAAACCGCATAAAATTCAGTTCGGTCGGTTTAAGATGTTAAGAACCAATTCTCAAACCGAACTGAATTGCTTTATTTTTAAAAATTAAATATATATAAAAATAATATATATAGATATATAAAATCATAAATAATATATATATAATTAAATATATAATAATATAATATAAGGTAATTAGGGTAAAGGCCAAAATTTGGAAGTTGGTACGTCAAAGCAATCGAAAACGTGAAAACTGAAAAGGCCACGCAAACTCTCCCTCTGCCTCCACTCTCCAGCACGCAAACGACAAAACGACACGGGAATGGAACTCTCCCTCCGGCTCGTATCTATAGAGCATTTTTTAAAATGAATTTGTAACTTCAAAATACAAATATATTGATTATATTATTACTATATTAATAATAAGATTTTTTTTTAGACTTCAAAGCGGGTATAGAGGAAAAAATCAAGGAGAGGAATGAGAAGGAGAAGAATGACAATCAAAACGTAAAGGACAAGTTGTCTTGATGAAGTTTGTATGACTGTAGGACTTTTATTTATGTTAGGTGGACTTTGAAACTTCTACGTTTTGATGAACTTTCAAATTTCAATGTTTGAAACATTTATGTCTGTATGTTGAAATTTCTATGTTTGTAACTTTGTAGGAATTAATTTAATCCATGTTTGAAACTTTGTAGAACATTTTTTTATGTATAATGTTCATAAAGGATTTCAAATATAATATTCATGTATAAGCGGTTCAGTTTTGATTCGGTTTTATTTATGCATATGTGGTTCGGTTTCCATTCGGTTTGACATAGATGAGTGGTTCGGTTTGGTTTTAAATAAGATTTTTTTTTATTTTGCGGTTCGATGCGGTTTTAGCTTCAAACTGAACCGAATCGAACTGCAAACACCCCTAGTCTTTTCTTTACTACCACAAATGTAGTAAGTGTTATTGGAGCATCAGTGAAACGTCGAGATATTCTATGAGAAAAACATAGCATGAAAATTTTTTAAGCTTTAAATAATGGTGAAATATCCAGTAGACGGGGATTAAATCAAGAGATAATGATTGAAAGACCAGGAGATACTCAATGAAGATCACATTACAGCACTTTAACGAGTTTAGTTACAAAGTTCTCTTCAGTAGTTGATGTGCTTGAGACAATTGTGCACAATGGATCAAATTCAGAATAAAAATATGAAGCATGGATTCTAATGAATTCAATATTGTCATTTGACTTTGTTTTTAATATTCATCTCATGAAAAATATATTGGGAATCACAAATGACTTGTTCAAGTCTTACAAAGAAAAGATCAAGATATTGTGAATGCAATGAATTTAGTCAACCTTTGTAAAAGTGGACTTCAATCAATGAGAGAGTCTAGTTGGGATTCATTATTGGAAAGGGTTTCTAATTTCTGCAATAGTCATAACATTGAAGTTCTTCAAATGGATGCTATGTTTTTACTTGGTGGACGAAAAGGTCGAAAATCTGCAATAGTCATAACATTGAAGTTCTTCTATGGTGTCATTGATATGCAACTTCAAGATTTGAATAATCGTTTTACTGAAACAAGTACTGAATTGCTTTTCTGTGTGGCCTGTTTGAATCCGAGTAATTCATTTGCTGCATTCGATAGTAAAAAACTTAGTCGACTTGTTCAGTTTTATCCAAGAGATTTTTCAGCTATTGAACGCTCTATGCTTGAGGATCAAATTCAAAATTACATTATTGATATGCGTTCAAAGTTTGTTGAACTAAAAAACATTGGTGATATTGCAGTGAAAATGGTTGTTACAAAAAGAGATAAGATCTACCCATTAGTTTATCTGTTGCTCACATTGGCATTGATTTTATCTGTTGCAACAACTACTATAAAGAGAACATTTTTTGTTATGAATATTGTGAAGACTCGATTGCGTAATTGAATGGGAGATCAATGGATGAATGATTGCCTTATAGGTTATATTGAGAAAGATTTATTGGATAAGTTAGATAATAAACTTATCATGGATCGATTTCAAAACATGAAAACTCGTAGAGGACAATTGTAATATGTATTAAATTAATTAATTTTTAAAATTATTTAATATTTTTTTAATATTTTTTAGTGTGTTTGTTATATAGTGCCCCTATATGAAATTTTTGGATCCGCCACTAAACGAAACACATATTTGATTCAATCCCTAAATATTTTGATACAATAAATATCATGTAAAATTACTAATGTATTAAAGATACATTATTGTAAATATATATACATTATTATAGATATTATTTAATGTGATTCAAATAATAAATTTTACATGAGAATTCTTTAGGACGAATGACAAAACAACAAAATCAAAGAACTACACAAAAAATATTACAAGACATAGACAAAGCAAACAACTAAAGATAAGAAGTAGAAGGAATTTAACGACTCTTGTTCTCTCCAGAGCTTTGTGCGTAGCACAAAGAATCTTAGGGTTTTAATATATCGTTGTTAAAAGAAAAAGAAATTATTGTTATCATATTTAATTTAAAACTTATTTTTTTAATTAAAATCTTTTACCTTAGGTCAATACATATGGATCTTAGAGTTTTTGCTTTTTTTTTTTTGTTTAAAAAACGATCCTTCTATGCACTCTGTAAAAGAACTGTTCTCGGTAGAATTCTCCACTCATTCTTTTTTCATTCTCTTTCATGGAGAGACCCCGATAATTTTAGCAAGGAAAAACTCGTGTGTGAGGAGATTCAACTTAATGGTGTTGGAGCCCATGGAGATAGAGCCATCAACACATTATCTTTCGAGGTATGTAAAGTTATAATCCTTTGTTATTTTTGTTTATTTCTAAATAATATCGAATTAAATAGATCCAATGTTTCTTCGACATAATGAAGTGTTCATTTCTTTTAGGGAGAACTTGATTAACAAAGGTTTTCTCATGTTTGTTCGCTTCACAAACAATTAAAAGAAAAATGCTTTGTAATATCACTCAACTATACATCAGTGTGGGGTGGTGCTCATCAAACACCAACCTTTAATAACTCGATCATATATACTAAAGCTTTTGTGTTAGCATAGCAATAATTAAAGTTAAGTAACACAAGGTTTTGGTCGACTTTCCTCTCAATACTATCGGCACAAGTCTTTGTATCAAGATATTTACGTTGAATTTGATCAATTCGCTTGACCTAGCAATCAGGGGTTGACCTCTTTAGCTCAGTTCTTTGGCAGTCACCAAAGTGCAATCTCTGCCATGAGTGGTTGACATAGGTGAATGTTTGCCTAATATGTGATCCACCTAGAGTAAGAAAAATCTCACACAATCTTTTACACTAATAGAATGTTGAGCAACAAAATAAGAGCAAACAAGGCATCAACCACATTTTTTGTTTCCAAAATATAGATAGAAGAGCACAAATGATAGACACTTGTTAATCTTTAGAAATTTATTCTTTTAAATATTGCTCTTCACTTTGCATATTCTTCTAAACTTTATCCACTTTTGCACTTTGTATTTTAGTACAATTCGAAGTTCTTTTTCCTTCCAAGAATGGGGCTGCAGGTCCAACTTTGATTCTTTCAAGTATCTATTGGTTTGGCTTTTCATGTCAATTATACCCATTATTCAATCAAAATATTCCCTCTCTCTTCATCTCCCTCCACTGGTGTCTATATGTTCAATACATCTAGGATGAGCTTGAAACTGTATATAATACTCCAAATACTTCTATATGGGTTTAATCTAGCTATTAATTGATTTTAGTTTTTATTTTTTAAAAAAGTTTGTTAATTTACCCATTTGATTTATAGTTTTAATTTTAACCCACCGTAAATCTCATTAATCTTTAAATAACGAGCCTTTTTTCAAAATATATATATACATTTTAAATTCCTTAAAATATGACATATCCTTAAATTTCAAACCTAGTTTTAGCCTCTAAAAAAATCTTTTATACTTTAATTAGCTAGTTGAGTCAATTCAAGTTGGTTAATCTTGAGTGACAGCAATATTAATCTCATAAAGATGATGTAGAAACTTATGAGGCCAATGATTCAGAGAAGATTTAATTATATGACTTTGATATGATATGGTCAACTCGTATGAGCTTATCACCCTTTTTGATTTGTTAGACAAACTCACGAGTTTTAATATTAGTACTCAAAACATATTTCTTAATTTCTATTCTACCCTCTCATACACTCTTCTTCCATCTAGACCTTCTAATGTGTACTCAAATTACAAATGTTTTTTATATAGTCAAGCTTTGTACTCAAATTACAAATGTTTTTTATATAGTCAAGCTTTCTAAGCTCTCCCCTTGATAACCTTGTTTAATATACTCACTCAAGTTGGTTTCAAACACTTTTCAAAACTATTCTAGATGAGATGATTGATTTTACGAGGAGTTGGACTCCCTAGCTAAGCCCACTCCTTGTTAGAGGTAAATAAGAGTTGTGAAAGCTTTCACATCCACTTGGAAGCTTCAATAGTGCAGTAATAGTTCCAAATAAGATGTGTTACACAATATATTTTTAACGTCTAGATTTTTTAAAATGAGGTAACGAAAGTCTCAACATTGATTGTATACGTTTGGAAATAGATCAAATGATACATAAATTCTTCTTTCTCACCGTATTCGAAAAATACATTTCACTCCAATTTAAAATTTGTTTTGGTTATAAATTTGAAAATAAATAAACAGTGAAAATTTATTGTTTTTTACTTGTATATTTCGTTTTGAAAAACATATACAAAAACAAAATTAAATCGTAAGCCAAACAAGATTTCACTTTTCAACTAATATTATATTTCTGGTGCTCACCAATATTTACCACCTAACACATGTTAACCATAACATACCTAATATATATAATCAAACACATATACATCTTTTGAGGGATTGATTATAAACTCATTTAAAATTGAGATGTAACTTTTCGACCTATCAATATTTATATCTTTATATATATATTTGAAAATATATATTATTTTAACTACTTGTATTTCATAATATACACTATTTTTTTCTAAATTACATTTTAAATATATACTACTAATTTTAATCAATTTTACTTGAATATATAGTTGAATTTCACAATACTATATATGAAATTTCAGTGTTTTAATTTAATTTATCAATTTCATATTGCG
This sequence comes from Cucumis variabilis, assembly GCA_037974545.1. Lineage (NCBI taxonomy): Eukaryota > Viridiplantae > Streptophyta > Magnoliopsida > Cucurbitales > Cucurbitaceae > Cucumis > Cucumis variabilis. The sequence continues at coordinate 17,491,592 of JBBPDI010000032.1, forward strand.
ATTTATGATTAATATTGAACTATAGATTTAATTTTTTTCGAAAATGGAAACAAAGTCCAAATTAAGTTATAGAATTTTTCCTAGTTGTCATTTTCTAGTTTTTTCCTTCTCTTTTTATCCTATTAATGTGTTGCCCTTTTTTCCTCAATTTATTACTTCTTTATCTGTGTGTATTTTCCAATATATTCTATTTATATATCTATAAACTTTATTAATTTTTCAGTATATACTAATTAATTTAATCAAATATACATTATGTTATTTTATTTGTTACTAAGTAGTTCTCTATCTTCCTTGGCATGCAATCTCCTTCATGATTCATAACATAATTTTCTAGACCTACACTAGTTGAACTTCTAATTAAACCACTTAATGACTTTGACTTGGGTTAATCATATTCATAAATTGATTATTATAACCATTACAAGAAGATTTTAATTGAAAAATTTTTAGTTAAATTTGTAAGGATCAAAATTCAAAATTCAAAATTTTGAGAGATGTAGAATGTGTTTTCGAAAAGAAAATGATTAGGTAAATTAATTAAATGTGTTGTTATAGTTTTAGTACCTAAGTTTTTTTTTTTATTTAATCCCAATTATTTTCCTTTCATAACTATAGAAACTTAGGATCTATATTTTGAACTCAATCACCCATGAAAGTTACCTTGTTCCCATTCAATGATTTCATGATATTTTGGTATATCTTCCTTATTCTACCAAAGGCACATATACCCATTAATTCCTAACTTTGTGTTTTTTTCTCTTCTTTTAGGTAACTTTTGTTTTCTTCTTCAAAATTAACCAAAAAAATTCTTTGCTCTTCTCTTTTGCATCTCTCTACCTCCTCTTTCAACCTAACCCTTTCCTCAATTCCAAAACTTATTTTTAAATTTTGAGACTTAAAATTGAGAATTTATGAAAAAGTAAAATCTGATTTAAAAATTACATTAAAATGAGAGTGGATTGTAAAATAACGGACATTGTGGATCATTAAATTGTTGATAAAACAAATAATTATATATGTTTGAAGTTTTCTTTCGATATTTATGTATATCAACCGTGCATATAAGAATTTAACAATAATTATTTATTTTCTCAAATAGAAAATACAACTAGTAATTGGGTAACACGTAAATCAACTTTTGAAACTAAATATAATAATTGAAAATAGATTATTTGATTGTTTAAAAATCAAATTTATAAAATGGACGTTACCTAAATCAATTTTTGTTTAAAATATTTGGACACGTGAGTGTTAAAAGTATTTAATTCTTAATACAAAATTAATAGGAAAACTTTTTTAGAGATTTTTATTGGCCATGAAAATATTTCAAACAACAATAACTATAATGCAACGATTGTAATTACAAATTTGATTAAACCCAAAAAGATTACCACCATTTATTGAAGTAAAGTATAATATTAAGTTAATTAGTTATAATTTTAGTCCATAGAATTTGAAACTCGTATCTATTTCTCTTTAAATTTTTTAATTTTGTATTGAATATTAAAAAAAAAAACTTTAGGTCTATTTGGTTTTTGTTTTCTCCATTTTCTTTTTACTTTTTCTATATTTGTTTTTTTAAGAAAAAAACATGAATTAATTACTAACTCATCCATGTTTTAGAAACTAAAAATAAAAAAAAAATTATCAAATAGGATATAAACTTATTTGAATGAAAAATGGAAATGATACCTTGGAAAATGATTCAAAATTAAAAAAATAGAATAATAAGAAAGGAATAGTTATTGTTTGTTTGATAGTGTGCATTAAAAGGCAATAATAGAAAGTGTGTAGAGAAATTGAAAAAGGAAAGAGGAAAATAGAAGAAACGAAATGTGAAAAAGAGAAAGAGAAAGAAAAAGAAAAAGAGAGTCATTGGGTGAAGGTGAAGCGTGCAGCCAAAAAATTCTTTTGCTGACACTTCACAGTACAACATCATCTGTAAAGATATTTCCTTTCTTTCTTTTATTATTTTCATTACAAAATAAATCAAATTCAAATCTAACCATCTACCATTCTTATAATCTTATTTTTAAGTAGAATCTTCACTCATCACTCGTCCATCCCATTCATAATTATCGTATTTACTTTTTTATTCTCTAAAACATTTTATGATATATAATTATATAAAACGTCTCTTTTTCCTAATTGACTCTTCACAAAATGATTCTTTTCTTCAATTTAAATTTTGAATCAAATAAAAAAGCAAATTAATTATTTCAACTTTTTTTAATTTTTTATATATTTTAAATATACACTCACCTAATTTAAATTCACATTTTAAAATTTAAATGGTAAGATAATGATAGGTTACAATCTTACAATTTTTTTAATTTCATTTTTAATTTATAAACTTCATTATTTTCTTTTGCAATAATATATTTTTAAGAAATCCAAATTGTTTCAGATAACCAAAACTTGAATTTTATTTATAAAAAAAATTATAGGATTTATATTCAGTGAATACATTTTGAACTATTTATAAAAATTCAAAATTAAAATTCTTACCTTTTCGAAATAAGTTATACATTTTAAAAACAAATAAAAGAAGTTTAAATACTAAATGTTGTGAATTTATTTCTGAAATTTGTCCTATTTTTACAATTCTTTAAAAAAAACATTATTTTTTAAAGTTGTCCTTTTTTTTTTTAATTGACATATTTCAAAAGGCTACTTAAATACTATACTAATAATTGGAAAAACAAAGTTAGTTGGATCTTTATTTCAAGATTTTTAGTTTTAACTTAATACTCTTTTAAATTAATAGCATTAGCACCAAAAATGAAAAGTTAGTATTTAACGAAAAAATTAGAATTAAAAATATTAATATTGCAAAAAACAAATGAAAATAAAATTCATTAATGTGTTTTTAAAATTAATCATATGGGCATACGTTGTATTGTATCACAGTAAACAAGATTTAAATAGTCCTAGACAAATTGAAAATTCAATTCTAAACTCTAGAAAAGTGGGGGTTTTTTTATATATATAAAAAGAAATAAATATTTTAATTTTTAACTTAGGTATGGTTTCATTAATATAATTTGTTTTTGTGTTGGATGCCACTAAATATAAAATCAATGATTCTATTTTGTTTAGCTCAACCAAGGGGTAATTTGATATTTATATTAATTTTGTGTTGGATAGCACTAAATAAATAATCGATGCTATTTTTTTTCTCTTTTCTTTTTGGCTAAACCAAATAAGGGTAATTTGATCTCTATTTGCCTTTAAATGATTTTATTTTTATTGCCCTTGTCTTTAGTGAAGAAAAGTAAGGTTCTATTTGAACTAACTAAAGAAAAAATCCTTTTTATTTAAACAATTATAACAAAAATAAAACTTCGAAAAATGAAAAAGAAAAAACAACTTTTTTTTTCTAAAAATAAAGTTTGTGTAATTTGTTATGAAATAAAAGTGTTTTTATTAGTTTTAAATCAGTATCAAAGAATTGGTCGGAGTTGGGAAGTAATAGGTCGAGTTTAATTTCTCATCCCCATTATGAAAAAAGAAATTTTCATTTTTCTAAAATGTTGGTTTTAAATGTTTATTCGAAACTCATTTTTCGTTTTAGTTAGTTATTAAAACCAACTTATTTTACAAACTCATTTTTTCAATATTCATTTTATAAACTCATTTTTTCAATATTTTATAATTACCGTTCAATTAACTTCATCTCCACAATTTTGATGATTGTGTATTTTTGTTTTGGATTGATTGAATTTCTAACTCTAGTAGTAACTTAATTATTATGATTAATCGCTAATGAGGTGGGTGACAAGTCTTCACATTTGTCTAACATAAACTAAAAAAAATGATCCTAATTATAAAAAAAGAAATGTGTGGGATATCTCAACCAAAATTTGGTATGATGCTATAAATCAAAGTGTTAATCATGACAAAATGAGTGTAAATATAAGAAACACCTACAAAAGTGAGGTACAACATTTTCCCACTTTCTTCTATACCCTAACGTTCACCTTCTTCCATTTCTTGGTTTAGACGATATCAATATATAGGTATCGAGAATAACAAAATCAAGAACTAAAATGTTTCAACAAATTTATATGCTAATAGTTTAAATGTGAGATAATTTGTTTGAATCTTATTAAAAAGAAAAGAAATAAGTTGAGAATTTAGATCATAATTTTAAAGATAATCTATAGATTACAAAATTTTAAAAAAGAAATTGTGAATTATCAGATTTGTAACTTTACTCTGATTCTTTTTGTAGTTCAAATTAGATTTTTGCCGTAGCCAACTAAGAAATTTCTCCATAACATATTGATATATCCAATATCAATATGATGGGAGGATTGTCATTTTATCTTAAAACAGTAGACGAAATATATAACAATACTTTGATGCAGGTTTTTTAAACACATCCCAACCAAATATTAAAAAAGGGAAAGGAGCAGTTGCAAATATATTTAATAAATGTAGTATAATGCAAAAAAAAAAAATTATAAATATAATAAAATTTAGATTAATTATTAGAATTTATTAGTGATATATTATATAGCTAATATAGAAATATTTTTCTACTAAAAGTCTACAACTAATAAAAAAAGAAAAAAGGTTGTTCTACACATAAGTTCTAAGAAAATGTTTATTATTGTAATTAACTTATTAAAAATAAGGAGAAAGTATGTAAATCATTTCTATGAAATTCTTAACAAATTTATTCATAATTATTTTTATGAAGTTTTAAATTTAATTTTTATTAAAAGAAAATTGTCAAAAACATTTCTAAAATTACTATCTTCATCATTTTTGTTGACATCTACATTAAAACATTGGTCTTTATAATAAAAACAACTAATAATCACGAATCGTAGTAAGTTTTATGTGATAATGGCTAGGACGTCTTAAGTTCAAATTATTCAATTTATTTATTTTAAAAAACATAAATGTAAAGATTAAAAGGATTTCTTTCATGTCCGACAAAATAAGTTTTCAAAAATTAGACTCAAGGTACATACTAATTTATTTTTGCAAAACTGACAAAAAATAAGCTCAATTCACATGATAAACCTGATATATACTCACAGATGAGACTTAAACTCAGGTTAGAAAGGGGCTCACAAACACAATTACTACTAAACTACTGACAAAGATTAAAATTTATTAGTTTTGTTTATACATATTATATCACAAACACAACACTAATACATACTTGACACACTAGATACACTACTAATATACATTTGATACGTTGTTGATATTCTCTTTGATACACTCGATACACCTACGATATACACTTAAACATTCTTCTAACTATAATAACCTAAAACCACAAAAACTCACTATTTGTTTCAAACGTCCTCTAAAAAAGTGTTTCATATTTTTTTGTCCTAAGTCGATTGAGATCAACTTATTTAGAGAAATGTCAGATTGGTTTATTTACTAAATGAGATTAGGCATGTTTACTTAATTGCCATTAGATTAAAAATCTTTAATATTTTGTCATTTTCAACATTTATATATATAAATATGTGTATCGAAGGCATGAAGTCGTGTTATCACTTGGTTGAATGTATTTTTTTTGTCGGTTCTACAAAATGAAAAAAATATGTGACAAGCTTGCAAATCTCTAAACGCAGATTGTCACCCACTTCACTACCGTTTACCAAATTAAATACTACATATCCAATCAATCCAACAAGAGTGATACTGAAATAATTCTAGTTAATAAAGTGGCATACAACGTTTCATCAAAATAGTATCAATTTTAGTTTCCTATATATTTATTTATTTATTAACATTAAATTTAAATATAAAAAAATTCATAATGTACCTTTGAAGAAGAAATAAATAATAAAAGATGTGTTTCATAAGGTAGGGCTATGATTAGGGCATGTAGTTTCAATTTTATTCTTTTTGAAATTAATTGGCGTCTTTGTTGGAGTGAGTATGCATTTGATTTCCAAATATTATTACAAATTCTAAAACAATAATACTTTTACACTTTCATCATATCCAAATTGTATAATATAAAAGAACTCACTCTGCTGTAATCAAACACATTCAAACAAATAAAGCCATGTATTATATCAAATGCATTAAAACAGTCATTCAACACATTACTTAGAAGTATCATATCCTGAATTTCGAGTGTTAACTTACAAGTTAAAAATGGATTATACAAACAAATATATTTTGAAACTAGAAAATCATTTTTAAGCATTAATACATATTTCGATTGAATTTTCATTTTATTCACTTTTTCTCCATATTACTATTAAACATCATCTTCTTTGAATTTTTTTCAATTTTAATCTCAAATTTAACCCTAATACTTTTAATAAATTTTAATTTTAATTCCACGAAGCTAATTTTTATTAAAATTAATTAAATAATCAAAATAATTTCCATGTAAAAAAATGTTAACATATTTTTAAATTTTAGAGTTGAAATTTCAATAAAAATCGATAATAAACTAATAATAGATAATGAATTTTAAATTTATTGAAAATTTAAGAACGAAATCTTGAAAGTACAAAATTTAAAATTCAACAAATTCAGAAGAATAAAAAAACACAACGATATTTTAACTTTAATTTTTTATAAGTAGGATAAATTTATGAAATTTAAAGTATATGTGTACCAATTGCTATCAACTCATACTTCATTTAAGAGTTCTTTTTAAATAAACTCCTTTTGAGTGATGTTTTAATAATTTTGTTTTATAATAAATTCATTTTGTTATTCACATCTTACAAATATGTTAATAAGTCAAAGAGAAGTCTTGAAAACTAAAATTAATTTGTAAAAATTTGTGTCAAATCAAACTAAAAAATTGAACAATAAATAGACAATAAACATAATTTAAATTATGTATCGAAGCAAACAAATCAAGGCAAGAAACAACTTGAAAATAATAATTCATACTTACCCTTTCAACTTCAACCGTGGGTACAAGTACATTTCTTTCAATTAAACAACACCGTATAAGAGTATTTTACAAAAAACTCAAAATTGGATGAAAATACAATGGTAAAAATTGAAATATTATTGATATTTTAACCTATAAATTGGCTCCAAAAATTAAAAATATATTTTGAATCCCAATCCCAAGTGTGGTATGACAAACATAAATAATAAAAACATAATAACCGAAACAAAAATAGTATAGAAATATACGTAGATTATATGATAAAACGCCGTAAATAAAAAACCAAAAACAGGAAACCCTATTAAACTCAACCAAAGGCTATAGTCATCATTATAATGGATATTAAAAAGAAACTAGTGTTTCTGAAATTGATTATAAATTGGAAGCCTAATATAAAGGAATCATGTTCCATATTTAGAATTAAAATAATTAAAGCAAATTCTACCCATTGCAGGAGAAGGTAATGCAATTTGATATAATAAAGTAGAAAAAAGTAAAAATAAAAGAAATAAAATAATTAAAAGATTTAAAGTCCCTTAAAGTGGCCGCATAAATTAAAACTTAATGTTTTTTTTTTAATGGAGAGTTTAATAAGGGAAGGAAAAAAAAAAAAAAAAAAACCTAACAACAGGTAAAATAAATTACATGCAATTACAATCTCCTAACCCCCCACCCAGAATTACAGCCCTACATAACCCGCCACGTAATACACATTAATTAAAAAAAAAAAAAAAAGAAAGAAAGAAAAAGAAAAGAAGTAAAATTAAAAATTTTGAAAATTAGAAGAAAGAAGGGGAAAAAAATGAAAAACAGAGCAATTCCCGGAGAGCTCTCAGCAGCTAAACACAACCTAAACAATTATCATCTTCTTTCTCTCTCTAATTTCTATTTCTCTCTCTCTCTC
>JBBPDI010000032.1:17500218-17512998 GCA_037974545.1 Cucumis variabilis
CCGTTTTTGTCGTTTAGAGAATCGATTGCTGCCATAATCATCTGTGGAAAGAAATTTGACGGAAATTAAAGTTAAAAAGAAAATTAAAGAAATGGGAGAGAGAGAAATAGAGAAATTGAAGTACCTCGTGGTAGTGAGGGAGAGAGGGAGCAGGGGGAGGTGGGTTGTTGAATTGGTCTTCGGTAGCCATGGTGGGAGAGGAGGTGGCGTAGATGAAGTGATTTTAGAGAGAGAGAGAGGCACTGTAGGTTTGGTGGGAAGAAGGGGAAAGGGAAGGATTTAAAAAGGGGAAATAGGGAGAGGAAGGGATCGGGAGGAAGGGCAGGGGAGATCGAACGGTTGGGGATAGAGAGCTAAGGGTGAGGATCTCAGGGCTGGAATTTGAGTATTGTGTTTTACGACACGGATCGTTGACGTGGATAGTGGGACCTACTTTCCACGCCCTCCTTCTCCCTCTTCCTCCTTTCTTATTTTCTTCTTCTTTTCTTCTCCTTTTTTTTTTTCTTTTGTTTTGTTTTTAAATTTATAGAATGTTTCGTTTGGGAGTTGGAGATCAGCAGCAGTGTTGATGAGTATTCCGTTCTGTTGCTGTTCCGATGATGATCTTTTCTTTTTCTTTTTAATCTTCCTTCATTTCAATCACATCCTCTCTTTCTATTATTTTCATTTCTTTTCTTTCCTAATTAACCTTCAATTCTTTTTATTATTTATACTACAACTCTAATTGAATTAACAACCCTAAACTTCTTTCTTTATTACTTAAATTTCACTTCACTCTTTAACATAATTAATCCTTTTTAATATATCACTATTAAATGAATGAATTTCTTATTTTCATTTGCTTTTCTAACCTCTTTTGAAAATACCATAGTTGAATTATTAGCTACACTCCAAAAACAAAACACAACTTCTTAAAACCTCTCTCTTTTAGTTTTTTAATTTATGTTTTATATTTTAAATTTTTCGTAAAAAGTATGGAGAAATTTAAAGGTGAAAGTAAAGTCAGTCTTAATTTTTAAAAACAATACAATCAACAATTATTTAGGATTTAAAGTCGTTCTAGAGTTTTTTCAAATTTTCGTTTAGATTTTTAGGATGGTAGGGTTTTGATAAATATAGGTTGGTTTAAAAATTTGTTAGGAATAAAAAGATACAAATATTTTAATTTTCTTAATAGAAAGGAGGGTATAATTTTTTGTATGATAAAAAAGATTTGTTAAGAGTTGAATATGGTTATAATAAATTTTCTTATATTTACCTTTTGAGGTTTGCTTTGGGATAAACAATTGATTATGCCTAAATTCTAGTTTGGTTCAAATTTAATCGTATTAATAATTGATTTTTTTTATTAAGTGTAAATATTTTATGAAATGTTCTATTCTTACAATTTTTCTTTACTTAATTTCTTTTGGTTTTAATTTGAACACCTAATTAGCTATAATTTACAAGATTTTAATTTATTCAAATATTTAGAACATTAAATTGATTGTTAAAGTTTGTGGCCCAAATTTATTTAACATAAGGTTGTGAACGATAAAGAAATGGAAAAGTTTTTATTTTAATCGTCTCAAATATTTAAATTTTGGCAAGAACGTGACTTTTTAGCACAAAATGTTTTTAATCTATATATATTGTTTTGTCTATTGAAAAATTATGTTACTTTTAATGTCTCGAATATTATTTAACTTCGAGATACTTAACCAAACGAAACTCATGATTTTAAAAGTCAAAACGATTCAAAGTCATGATTCAAATCTTCTCGTTTATTTTCTACTCTAAATAAACATCTCCATAGTGTTGGTGACTAGCTGACATCAAAATTTTCATGTCACGTGCCCACTAATTAGAAAGGCTAAAAACGAAATATAACAATCACAAATGCATTATATAAAACATGAATTAGTAGAAGAACACAAATATATATATATATATATATATATATGGCAAATACATTAACATAGGGAAAGTATAGCACAACTTAATTAAGTAACATCTAAAAGTTGTTAGGGATACATAACAAGTAGCTTCAACGGAAACAATTTAAGATTGGCAACTCTTTTGGAAATTTGCTTAAAAAGTGTATCTGCTCGTGTTTTATGCCACATTGCAAAAATATGCATCAAAGAATATAAAGAACGGTTAAAGTGATTATTTTTAAATTTGTAGTTTTTATAACGTTCTAATTTTAACACTAAAATCCAAATTTTCTCTTTTTCAGTTCAACAACGCATCGAACAGTTTGAATCATTATATTGACCTTTTAGTCTACTATATGTCTTAAATAGGTTTTTCTCTATTTAGTTTGTTACTTGCACTAAATACTTTCCTTTGAAGACCACAATTAAGTTACACATTTTGGTACTTGCAATCTCACTCGTATGGTGATGTTTTAAACCTCCTTTTATCTTGGAAAGAATTATTGAGTGAATATATATGTATTGAGGGAAATAACAAATTTATACCTTGTGAGATTGTATTAGTTATTTTAACTAATAATTGTATCAATGTATACTGTAAGACAAAGCATATCAATTTATATCCTCAACTATGTTTCGTTTGGACAAACATTGCATAAAAGTTATAACTTTATTTTATTAATTCAAGTTCAAACCTTTTACTAATGTAAACTTTGAATTAAACTTTTTTTTTTTATTGCAATGAGTTTTAATGTCTATTTTATTAATTTGATACTTGAAGAAGTCTAACACGAAACATTGATAATATTATTAAATTTAGTAAATTTTATTTTCTTTTGATAATTTATAAGTTTAATTGATGAAACTATAAGTTATGATATTTTTCAAATAAACTTTGGGAAGAACTTTGTGAATTAATAAACATGTGAAAGTTTAAAGATTTCAATTAAAACAATTATTAGTTAAAATTTTTAATTCATACCTTTAAAGTTTTAGGTGAGTGAATTGATTTTTTTCGATATATTTTATATTTAATTCTTGCTCAAACTAAAAATAAAAGAAAGAAAAGCTAAAATAGATTTCTAGTCATTAGATTTCAGAATACATTTTTATAGTATTATTGTTATACCTTTTAATTTTAAATTTTGTTTCACTCTTGTTCGTTAAGTTTTAAGATTTACACTGGTTATCTTAAATTTTCATTAAATAATATTTTTCCATTTTTTAAATTAATGTTTATTATTTGACTAATTGATAACACATGAACGTTAATTTTTTATTTTATTTAATTTAATAAAAATAGAGTAATTAATTACACAAATAGTATGAAGCTATATTTATTTACTCATGATTTTATTAAATACATGTTTTAGCTTTCTTTCTTGATTTTTTACTCAAGACTTATTAATGCGTGTGTATAAATCGAATGAAGTAAAAGATATAAGGAATTTGATAGTATGACTATGAAACATTCCATTCAATCAAATTTTAGATCGATGAGTAGGTTTTTTATATATATATGTATCAATTACATATTGAATGTTAAATAGATTGGAATTTTGGACATCAACATTGACTTATTATTATTGTGACATTTGTGCTAATTCTATATATTTTATGTATTTCTAACACATTCAAAAAGTATAATTATTTAACAAACTTTCTAGAAATTATAATTAGTTATTATTTTAACTGAATAATTAAATTTAAATGAAAATATATAATTGAAATAATACAAATAGATGAGACAATTTATTGCTTTGATCCCTCAATTATAAGGTCCATGATATATTATTGTGGTAAGCACATTCTACATATTTACATCAAAAACATACTTAATTACAAAGCAATAATTAAAAATTGAAAAACTTAGTTTTTGACATTCTGATGCCACTTTGTTATTTTTTAAAAATGGCGCTTCTGCTTCTGACCGTTCTCTTTTTAATCTCCCATTTTTACATTCTTCATCTTTGAATCCTCATCAATTTCTCCCATCTATTTTATTGGGTTGATTGCTTGCTCCTAGACATTACAAAAATCTGACGAAGGTTCGTGAGCTTTTGTTGCAGTCTTGGCTCACAAATCTTCATTTAAACTTGTTGGAAGACTAATTTATGCACACCCTTAACTTCTGTTGTGAACATGAATAGAAAAAAAAATGAAATATATTTATACCCAAAGATTTTAAGAAGGAAAATAATTTGAAAGGTTGAAATAAATATAAAATAGTTAATATGAGAGAAAAGAATGTGAAATAGGTGTGAGATAAAAGGAATGTGAATGGTTTCAAATAAATTTTAATGATATAATTAATTGGAGAAAAAAAGTTCAAATTATCAATACCTAAGTATTTATTAATAATTAATTTTAAATAAAAAAAAACAGACTACAACAAAACTAAAATAGGAAGCAAACAAATCTACTAAAAATGAGGGCAAAATTGAAAACAAAAAAATTCTCTACACCCATAATTAAATATACTATAGATTTAAGAATTAAAAGTATTATAATTAATTATTTGTTCATCACTATAAAAATGAATATTTAATTTTTATCTCATAATTATTTTAAATTAATTAATAAATGTTAATGTCAGTGACTAAATTAAGTATTCAGTGAAAATCTAAGGTTAAAAGGATAAAACTTTGAAACATTAAATTCAACCGAAACAAAACTTAAGATTAAGACTGTAACACAGTTTAAAACTTAATTATTAGATTAGAATTAAAGTTAAAACTTAAAAACTAAAAAAGTGTATTTGGAAAAGAAAGTATTTTTCTCAAAAGAAAACTTTAATTCAAATTAAGTATGTGGACTTTTTCTTTTTCACCTTTGAAATGTGAATATCAATGCATAGTTCAAATATTCTTTACACATGCACTCTTTTAGAAAGTGTACATCTAAGAATATTTAGTTTAAAAAGACAACTAATCTAACAAGTCTGTGTTATATGCACAAATTATAGTTTTTGGTACATGTATCACCAATTAGCGAGTTTCTGTTAGGAATAATAGTCTTGAATTATTATAGGAAAGTATAAAAAGAGGCATTTTTCAATATTGCACGATGAAGCAAAATATCTACCGAATATAGTACAATTTTATATTTTAATAAAGATAGACATTGTCGTGTCTAGTAATATTTATTATTGATAAAATATGATTTTTTTTTAATGTTTTGTAAGTGTTTATAAACAATTAATTTTCATATAAAAACTTTGTAATCAATTGGTGAAAAAGAAAAAGATACCATTTTCGTTTATGTACATTTTTAAAAAGTTGTTTTTTACTGTATGCATTGGTTTAACTCTTCAAATTTTACCATATGAGCTCAACTCAATTCGCACTTGTATGTATCCAATGATAAGAAATTCTAGGTTCAAATTCTCACCCTTTAGTTGTATTACAAAGTCCTTTAAAAAAACTTTTCAAATTTTTAATTTAAAAAATAAAACATTTTAGAAAATTGAAATGTTTGACGTACAACAGTTAAAAACAGCTTTAATTAAAGAATAAGCACAATCCAATTCATTTTTTAAAAATCACATTTTATCTAATCTAAACATGTTCCAATTAAAATATTTTTATTAATATCAAATTATTATAAAAGATAACTTTTAAATAGTGTGAACTAATAATTTAAAAACACTTTTATTAGTCGAAAGACTATCAGAGTTAATTTTTGATGGTAGCTAATAGAGGTGTTAGTCATGGTGATCGCTAGAGGTTGTTGTCAAAGGTGACCCCTCGAAGTAGGTCACTCGTTGGTGTCATCCGAGATGGGAAGGGGATGGAAATGGTAACCAACGACAACCATGATGGAAATGAGTTTGTAACTTTTCTTCTTCGTTTGCCAACTTTTACATTGCACTGAGATGGTAAATTTTATGAACTTTTAAAAGTTAATAATAATATATAATTTCTCAAAATATTAGACTTTAACTTAGCTTTCATGTTCAAAATATACAACAAGGCACTTAGTCTAAAAGTAATTAAAATGATCTTCTTTTCTATTGAAAGAGAAATATAGACTTAGAATTCAATCCAACTTCATAATAATTTGAGGTTAAATAAGCATAATGTTTATGAAAATGATAAAATTTATTTATTAATATTTTAATTAAAGAATGGATTGGATTGTGCTTATTCTTGTCGAGTTAGACTACGATTTCGTTATCAATGTTAGTTGTTAGAGGTAAGTCTCTTGTTTAGTTAGAGTTGGCGGGTGTGTTTTGGGTTGTATGCAGCAAACACTGACTTGCTTACTAGATAAATGTATAGTAAAGTTAGTTTTTCTAATGGCCATTTTTGTTTGATTTGAACTTTTTATTTAACCCTTAAAATGCACACACATTTTCTCAAAATTTAACTACTCGATTTAGATGTAATTTAAAACATTTGCATATATTTCATAACCTCTTCCATGTAACCATGTTTCATTTCAACAACAAAATTACGTAGAAGTGAGTAACTCAAAAGTAATTAGCATGATCTCCTTACTTAGATGTCGAAGGTTCGATATCATCATCCGTCATCCATGTATTTGTTTTAGTACTTTGTACATTTAAAAAAAAAACAAAAATATAATGTATGTTCCCACTAGTGGATATGATATATAATATATACACAAAATAAAAAGATAATTGTGTTTGACTATATATTCTTAAAAGTGTTTTTATACATAAGTTTGTTTAGTTTAACTATATGCTTAAAGTATTTCTATTAATGTTAAATTATATATAATATGAACATTAACACTCTCTATAATTCATTTTAATCATGTGTTTAAATACACTTTCACCCACTAACTTCCCAAGTTTCACTTTGTTTTTGTTGTTTTCTTTTTTTTAAAAAAAAAAAAATTGTTTCGAGTATATGATCTACTAAGTTGGTCATAGAAATGATCGATAAAGTTGGTGGTCGAAGCTGTCCACTGAAGTTGATATTGAAAGTTGGCAGCCAAAGTTGGTCTTTGTATCGAAGGTAATTTTCAAAGTTTTGGTCGTTATAGGTAGTTGTCAAAGCATGTGACCAAAGTGAGAGCGATAGTAGTAGTCGGTGAATTAACCGTCAGAAGTGACTTATGAGTGAAGTCAACAGAAACACTTGAAAGAGAAAGAGAGGAAGATGAAATTCGTCAACACTACTAAAGTTAGTGAAGTTGAATTATTTAATATTAACTAATTTGTGGAGTTGGGTGAACCAAACATTAAATTAAAAATATTGAAGCTAATGTCTTAAACAGCCCTAACACCTTCTCAATTCCATATACTAAATAAACACAAAAATAATATAAAATTGAAAATGAACTGTATGATTTAGTACGAAAGATTGGGGCTTCTTAGGTACAGCATATATAACGATTTGATTGTGGTTGAAGGTCAGCAGCAGGCTGTACGAAAATATTGGAAAATAGAAAAGGAATATTGATGGAAGAGGGGAAGGAATCCACGTCATCGTTGACCAGATGTTGAAAAGAGTCCACGTCAGTCCGAAACCCCAAATAGAGCTATCCTCATCACTCCCTGTGTCCCCTACACCTAATTTCATTTTCACTTTCATCGTTTGGTACTTTCGTAATTTCAATAACGCCTTTTGGGTCTTTCCGTAATGAACTCACTCTCGTCTCCTTTCTCCTCACCTTTTAGTATTTGTTTTACTTTGTGGGTCCTACTTCCTTCTCTGCATTTCTCTTTTTTTATGCATAAATATATTATATACTTCTTATCATATCAACAATGAAACTGTCTCAATGAAATAATAATAATAATAATACAATATTATATATATTAAATTTATAAAAAACAAAAAATATAAAGCTGTCCATTCATTTCATGAAAAAGATCACACCCTATTTCTTACCTTAAGTTGGTTATATAGTTAAAAAGATTATTATATACCTAATTATTATTTCTAAAGTCGTTATACATCATAATGACTCTTTTTTGTATTATTATAAAAAGAAGCAAGATGTTTATATGAAAAATCTGATTTAATTATTTTTAAATATTTAGGAGTTGTTGAAAAATAGATTATCGAAAACCTGTTAAACTTTGAATTTGAAATTTATTTAATTGAAATTTAGATGAAATTAGAAATTTGAAGTTAAATTTGAGGGATACAGTCCAGTTTTTTTTTTTGAAGGAAAAACTTGAAGTTTAATTAATTAATTTAATAAAGTGTGATTAGATGGGAAGCATGGGTTATTTAAAAGAATTTAATAGTTGAAAGGATTCTCTCCTTGTTGGGTACTAAAAGGAAAAGCACTTATGTAATTGATTGTTCTTAATTTTAACTTGTCCTCTAAAATTTTCAATCATTTAAAATTTTAGTTAGATGCTACCTAACGATTCATTCATTAATTATTAGTTAATATGATATCCTACTCTCTTAGACAAATATTTTCTTCTCATTTACGTATCTTTTATTTATTACAAATATATCAAACTAATTATATAATATAACAAAGCTTGTTTCAAAAACAAAAGTTATCGTAACATACATCTAAAAAAAAACACTTCCATTTTTAACGTAAAAGCTCATAGATTTATTTAATATTTTCAAAGTTTAACACAGAAATGGAATCAAGAAATTCATTTAAATTTAAATTGTTATCAGATGTACGTGTGCATTTATTCCCTTTAAATTTGTTATAATAATTAGGTTTATTTTCAAATATTTATAAATATTTTCAAAATATATATATATATATATATATGTATGTATGTATGTATGTATATAACAAAATAATATGTTCATTATTATTTATTAACCCACGGCCACAATAAGTCACTATTAAATTATGTTTGTGAACCTGTTTTATGTTAGAACTGTTTATAGAATTATTAATTTGTGATATTAATTTATAATACATTTCAGTAACCTTTGGATAATTTCCTAATGATAATTTTTGGGCATATGCTATGGATAGTTTATGAACAATTGAACTTTCAATATATATATATATGAAGCATGAAAAGCTTGGTAATCATTATTTATCATGTCGCTGGAATGTGAATTATATACTCCATATGGAATGAATAAAAATTGATTATAAACACAGGATTACCACAATGTGTGGGTTTATTAAACGGAATCTCCTTCGTTGGGTTGCATTTTGTAATATATTTAAAAGGGGAGGTCCTAAGCCCAACTCCAAAAGATAATTCCATCGGTTGGGAACTGAGATAGGCCTCTACACTTCAACTAGTGGACCAAACACCTCACCAATACAAAATAATATGTTCATGTGTGTCTTGAATAGTGAATAATATGATGGGATGTAAAAACTTTTCCCAAGTTGGTTTTGATTTTGATTTTGATGAATTGTGTTGTGTTAAAATTATACTAACCTTATCCAATGATATTTGATGTGAGTGAAAATGACTGTTAAAGGTTAATATTATTATTTATCAAAGGAATAAATTGACTTTATCTTATTTATTTAGACGAAAATATGCTTTTTTCTTTTAGTTCAGCCCTTCGTCTTTATAGTTTATCATAGAATGGCACACTGTTTTTCAAGGGAATATGCTCAAAAGAGATGTATTGCAACATTATATTTTTAATTAGAAAAGAGTATGTCAATCTTTATTTTTAGAAAAATTATAGTTCCATTATCTACCTCTATAATTGTTAAACTCTAAAAACTATTTTATATATTTTATTATTATTATTATCATCATCATAAATAAATAACACTTCAAATGAAAATGAGGTTTTGTGTTTCTTCTTATTATTTTTTCTTTAACAAAACAAGATTATGTTGGATTATTATTCTCATTTTCAGTTTCTTGAAAGAAATAAAAAATTGTTTGATAATGTTCATGTTCATGTTTCCTGTTTTCGGTTTTCTCTTTTTATTTTTTATTTTGAAAAAAAAATTAAGGGTCTCATTTTTTAGAAAACAAATGTGTTTGGTAATCATTCTTATTCTTCATTCCCAAAATTTAAGAAACGTTTGTAAAAATTATGCAAAAATAGAGAACCAGTGGAGAAATAATTTCTCTAATTTAGTTCTCATTTTATATGATTCTATTTTTTATATATGTTAATTTTATTTTTTTTATTGGCTCGTTGGTAAGACGTAAGGTTTTGGATTCAAATTTAAATTTTGATTAAAAAAATTATTTCTTTTTTATATTCCTTAACTTGTTTTTATCTATTTCTTCATTTCTTAATTTTTCCTATAAATATGTTTAATATTTCTTAATTTATCTTTTCTTTCTTTCTTAAATTTTCATATTTATATGTTAATATTTTTAAATTTATTTTTCCTTCGTTCATTAATCTTTCATATATGTGTATAATATTTTTTAATTTGTTTTTATTTTTTCTTCTCTTAATTTTTCATAACTATAGGTTTATTTGATTTTGAATTTTGATTTTTTAATATTTAGATCAACGTGGTATTTGATTTTAAAATTTTAGATCTAATTTTAGATTTTTTTCTCATTTTTATATTTGCATGTTTAATTTGATTTTAAATTTTAATCAGTTAAATATTTAAATTTATATATTGTTTTATATTCCAAATTTAAATTATAAATGTCTTTACTTAAAGATTTTCTAAATTTTAATTTTGTAATATTTATGTTTATATGTTATTTTAAATTTAATTTTTTATTTTTAGTGTCATTGAAATTAGTTAGAATTTTATCGTATACAACTTTTTTCACTAAGATAATCATTTAGGTCATCTTTAATTTTTACAACCACGACATTTATATAACATTATAATTGAATTGAATTTAAATCAACGTCATTTAAGAGAAATGAATTGATCAAGAAATAATACTTCAAATCAAATTTTATCGGCATATAAAAATTTATGTCAAAGATATTCAATAACTTTAAAAAAAAAATCCTAAAACAAACTTTTTTCTTCTTATTGTTATCTTGAGCATAAGTTCTTCCTATCTTCCCACTTCTCTATTTTTTTCTCCCTATATTCTTCAATACAAAAGTAAGTAATTGAATAAAATCCTACAACTAAGTAAAGTATATGAATTATAGTAAAAATAAATAAAATGATAGAACCACTCATAAATTCAGGACTTAAATGTTGTACGTTTGTATTTGAGAATACGTTGATAAACAAATGTATCTTTTTATTTGACTATTTATCATTTAGTATTTTAAGAATTTTTCATTTTGAAACTTTGTGAGATATTATGTTTTAATTTTATAATTTTGGTTGTTGGAAAAAGGTTGATGTAAGAATCGGAAAAATAAGAAACAAATTGAAAGTATCCCTACATCTATATAACATTCTTTTTGCCCTCGAGAAAGCTTCAAACAAAATTTAATCATTTTAATTTTTTTTAATTTTAAATTATTTTTGCAACGAGATATTAATGGTTTCAATTCATTGATAAAGAGTGTTTTTTTAAGTTTAACATTTACTAATCTTTTCGATAGCTCATGGTATTTTTAAAACCTTCTTTATAGTTTAAAGGAGTTTTTGAAATTTTTTGAAAGTATTTCTAAAGTTCAAAGACAATAATTTAGCCTTAGAAATACTTCCAAAAACGAAAATAGTGAGAAATTGTTCAAGGAGAAAATAACTAAGATTAATCGTAAGAAAAATTTTCAGATTAAAAGATTATTTAAAAAAAAAACAAATAAAATATCTATAATTAATAATTAAATGTGATAGACTCTTAAGACGTGTTAAATGACATACTATAACAGATTTGGCAATATTTACAATTTTTTAGAAAATATTGCTATATATATCAATACTATCTAATTGTTATACTTAGAATTATTCCATACTTTTAAAGTCGAATACAACGAGTCAGATATCATATTTATGCTTAACTTATGAATAATAAAAAATAAAACTAACGTTAAAGAATTAGAAAATTTAAAGATAAAACTGAAACATTAAGTCAAACATTACCAATAATTCAAATTGAACCATTGCAAAAGCAAAAATCAAAATCTACTTATTTGAAGTTGATGATACAATCAATATGTCAAAGCTAAGTTCATTACGATGTACTCAAACTTAACTCAGTAAACCAATTACAAGGTCAAAAAAATCCACAATACTGAGTAATTTTTTTGAAAATTTAGATTAAATGTTCAACATATGTATTCACAAGTGTTGAGAAATAAAAAAATTAAGATGTCCACTCCACCAAACAAGTATAGGATGAAAAAGTTTCATATATAGATTGGAGGCTAAAACTATGAAATAAAAATTGTTGAAGAGTCCTAATTAGTGATATATCATCGAGAGAAATTATGATAAATAGTATTAGAGTTGTAGATGAATAAGGTAAAAAATAAATATGAAAGAAGCCCTTATCCATAAATAGCAAAAATATTTAATGCATGAACATAGCTACAAACCAAACATCAATAATTGAAAATCTTATAGAAGTATTCAAACACTTAAAGTTCATTATTTTAATTTCCATCTTCTCACCAATTAATTCATTAATGTATATTATGTATATAGTTTGCAAGTTTGCTTCCACAATGATACTTGGCCTCTTTCTGTCCCCACTCAACCACTTCGTTTTATTTCAAAATAACCCTTTTATTTTATTTTTCATTTCATTTTTAGGTGATTTGTGCTTATTTAGAACTTGTTTTGTACTTGAAGCAAAATGCATTGCCAAAGCAAACTTTGAAACTTTGCTTTTCATATTATATTATTTCACTTTATAAAGTTTCTACAACTATATCCCCCCCAATCCTTCAATATGAATATCATGAAAAGCTTTCTTTCATTGTTTCTAATGAAAAGCTTTCTTTCATTGTTTTTAATAAACAAGCAAAACGAGCATAGCCCGATTCCCTCACTCCACATATTCTAAAAAAGGAGTTGTTTCTATTAAACATCAACAACTTCG
>JBBPDI010000032.1:17555971-17571482 GCA_037974545.1 Cucumis variabilis
GCTTAGAAGGACATATGTGCAAATTCCTTAAAGTTGCCACATGTCAAGATGAAAAATTAGAAATACACCAACAAAAAGAAAAACTAACGTTGGTATTGAATTTTTCTAGGGCTACCGTACCGAAAAAATTCTAGTGTCGCACTGGAGTAAAAAAAATATTTGGGTCAATCTCGAATTGTTATCTATTTTTATACACTTCAATCAAAGAGACCAATCATTATATCTCATATAATAAATTCATTTTTTTAAATAAAGTTTTAATTTTTTTTTTGTATGTGATGATAGTGAGATTGATAGAGATAAGTGTAAGATAGAACGACTAATTAATCACTATATCTTCCTACTCAGAGTTTTACATTATTAAATCGTTATCCCTTATTGCCTTCTAGTAGAAAACATTTTTTTTCTCAAACACGTTTTCAAATGTTTGCAAAAACCTTTTTCTCTAACTTGGTTTTCTAAAACATTTTCTCGAGAAATGAGGACAGACTTGAGGGTTGCGGAGCATGCCGTCCATTGTACCATGACAAGAACAAGTGTCACACAATCACTCCAACCTGCTCCGTTATGTTGGTATGATGATTAGATTCATAGAGATAATTGTACAATGGACGACTCTTGGGATGAAACCGTCTTGTTGACGTCCATTTTAGATTGATTGACTTGTTTAAGGACGAAAACAAGTGTTACACAATCGCTTCCAAACTCTTTTGAAAGTCTAAGATTGTGACACATATATGGTGCATCTTAAGATAAACCTACGCATTGTTCCTTCATTTATGTTAATAAATCTCACTCTATTGCTAAAAGTATGTTAAATGAGGCACACAATAAACAAAGAAAACAAAAATGGACAATTACAAAATATAACAATCACAACTAAAATATAAATAAATATAGCACAATGTAAAAGAATTTACAAATATAACAAAATTTAGATTTATCTCTCAATATCTATTAGTGATAAACTACATCGTCGGTAAGAGATTACAGACAAATAACGAAAGAATCTACCAATAATAAAGTTTATAAAATTTTTACTATATTTTATAATCCTTCAAAAAGAAGTTGTGATACACTTAATTAATTATTAGTTCTAAATTGATATCTGTTACACTTTTTTTCTTTTAAAACTACAACATGTTCCTCTCAAAAAGAAAAATTACCAACAGGCTAACAAATTCATTGAGATGGGCTGATTATTGAAGCCCATTAAGATGATGGGAAAACGGCCCAATAGGTTCTCCATGGGCCGGACCTTAAAAATATCATTATATATGCTTTGGGAGAGAAAACAAATATCTTTACAAAAACAAACTCATCACTATTATCTCTTTATGCATTGATGTTTTTATTGTTATTTCCCTATTGAACTTTGACAAAATGATACAAATTACAATATAATTTTGTTCAACATAACTATATAATTTATCGAGGTTTGCTTAAACATTCCTACATTGATAATCACTCATTCTCTTCCTACCCTTAAACTCTTTTTGGATCGTAGAATTCAAGCTCAACTAGAGTTATTCCTCTTTTTAATAAACGAACGAGAAAATTCTAAAACTAAGAGAGAAAGGTCATCAAAAACTTATATTATCAATATCAAAATTTAGATAAAGATGGATGGATTAATGTGAGTTTTTTTTTTTTTTAAAAAAATATATTTTATTTAATTTTTTAAAAGGAAGTACATAAATAAATTTGTAAAAGCAAAACCATTACTTTGTGATGTGTCAATACTATAATTGTATGTTTCTTGGCATTAGGTATTGAGGGGGACTCCCAATGATTTTGTTTCTCTTGTTCAACCTCTATTGATCACTTGTCACCTTCCATATATTCCAATTCAATTTTAATTTGTAGACACACACCATTATTTCTTTTTACACTTTAACTTCAAAATAGACTAATTAGAGAAAACACCCGTTCTCCACTTACAGAAAGAAGTATCATGTTCAGACTCAAAAGAGCAACCACTCAGAAAAATTACAATTCCAACTCTCCCTCACAGTTTTTAGAAGCAAAATTAGCCAAACACATGGACTACTTTATTGCAATCACAAGAAAAAAATTTGCACATACACCATTATTATTATTAGAATGTCATTTATCATATTTATATTACTGCCCCCAAAAATTAATTCTATCTTCATTACATTCATATATCAAATATATTCTTAGTATCTTCTCCGATCTCTTTGATTAAAGTTGTTGGTTGAATTCAAGTTTATATTGTTTTGTAATCGCAATTCTTTTAATACATAAATGTGGAGATTTGAATGTATCTTGATTGTTGAGTTAGAATCAATTTTGACAATTAAGTAGTTTTGTTGTATTAGTGAACAAATGTGATTTCTTTAGTTCAAACTGAATAAAGTTGAAGTTTCATTAAAGGATAAAACCTTCTTTAGGAAATATAAAGTTTTAAAGAGAGTAATCTTGAATTATCATTTAGAAACTGTGCACGGGTACTAATGCAATTTGAAGGTTTTTGTTGTACTATTACATTATACCATAATAGTTTTAGAACATTTTGGAGGCTTCTCTTGAAGCTATTTTCATCGTAGAAAAATAATGAAATAAATTAATTTAGCATGAAACATCTTAAGTTTTCTATATAATTGGGATTTTAGAAATTTTGTTGGGAGTTACAAACTCCAAAATGGAATAAATACAAACCCCACTTGAGACTGAAACACCCTTGGCCAAATTTCAAAGAAAATGAAAGGAATTTGGTTGGGTTGATTTTTGATACATTCAATTTGAAATTGGCAACCTTTTATATTTTGGGTAATGCAATCACTATTTTACCAATAAACAAATGGGGGATTGGCCTATTTTTCCACAACTATATATTATGTGTCTCTGTGGCGCTAATTCATAATACACCCCCCCTCCATGGATGAATTTGCTATATTCATTAACCTTAGCTTATATTACTAATTTCATTTCTTGACTTTTATTGTTGTGTGTCTAATCAAATTATAAACGTTTAAAAGTATATAGTAAATTAAAGTTTTTAAACATCATGACTAATAAGTGATGACCTAAGTCTCAGGTTCTTAATATATTTATTCAATTAATTGTTGTTAACTTTATTATTCAGTTGAATTGGCGTTTTATAATATTTTTTTATTGCCTCGAGGCTGATAATTGAGAAAATGATCAGGAAGGAAATATTTGCTCCCTTTTTTTCTTAGAACTTTTAATAATTTATATTTTATTCTTCGTTATAATATTTATTTGAGTTGATAGGGGTTACACACAGAGTAGTGTATTCTTTTTAATTTTTATGTATGACTATAATCTAAATCATAGATATGAAATATCACAATCTAACAGTAAAGATATGTTTGAAAAAACAATAATGTCTTTTATCTCGTTGAAACTATTTAAGTAAAATAGACACGTAACAAAATAGTATATCTTTTAATTTTTGTGGTGCAATCTATAACATACGTATGAAGCATCACGATGGAATAACTTTCTTAAACTTACAATTTATACAAAACTATTTATTATTTTGTAAAATACAATTTTAAAATAAATATCTTACATATTTCAAATCAATATAAAAATAAAAAAGAAAAAAATTCATGATTTTTTTGAAAAATAGAAAAAATTAATTTTTTTTTATAATTTTTTGTATGAGTGTAAATAATGGGTAAAATCTCTATAAATATTAGCAGGAGTTGAAAAATATGAAAACTTAAAAATGAAATAATTATTGGGGAATGTAAAAGAGATATAAAAGGAAAAAAGAAAAACACATCACATCATTCAATGACACACAACAAAAAAATTGATATGAAGTAGGAATGCAATTGACCGACAAGGATTGACCCACACCCATTTTCTCAAATTTCACACTCAAACCAAAATTAATCCTCTTTAATTAAATTTAATCAATCAATCAATCAATAATGCACCATCTTTATTCATTTTCTTTTGTGTTAAATTATGCACATCCACTCATCTTTTATTTTTCTTTACATTCACGTCGGCACTAATTAAATTAATATACAATGTCAACCAATTATTTCATGAAACCATGGATAAGGGAAAATAATTCATATTCATAAATTTCATTTTTCTCTTTTTTTTCTTCCAACAACAACGAAAAAGAAAACAAACACGAACAAGTAAATAAACCAATCATTATACTTTCAAATATTGACGCCTCTATCTTCTATTCTTTTAATTAGAAGATTAGAAAAAAGATCATAAAAGTCTAGAAGTAGTTAGATGCTAGAATCCTGCGTAAAGATTGTGGAATCGAACCAATAAATTAAATACAAATTTCATACATAACTCTGCTTAGATTCAGTAAAGTTAGATATTTTTTAGTCCATAATTTCTTTTTTTTTTGTTTTGTTTTTAGTATTTAATTTTAATTTAACTTCTATGTTTTAAAATGGCATAATTTTTTTTTTATTTCAATTTGGTTTTCACATTTGAAGATTTGCATTTTAAAATTCAATTTTTGTTACTGTTCTTCTTTTTTGTTTATATAGTATTCACTTCCAACATTCACGTTTTATTAATAAGTTTTTTTTTTAAAATAAAAAAATTGACAAAATATTTGAAACAAAATCAATAAAGGACAAAATTTATTATACTTAATTTTTTTTAAAGGACGGTAAATATTTTGTCAAATATTCTATTTTTTCTACCATTTTTCATTTATTTAATTAATTTTAAATAATTATTAAATTTTAATAGTGATTGGAGATTCTTAAACCAATTATTATCACCCTTTTAATTTAATTTGTTAAAAATTAACAGGGACACCAAATTGAATAGAAAAATTATTTTAAATGACACAAAACTTCTTAAATTATTTATAAATATACTAAAATATTTATAATCTTTATCATAGAAACAAATAATAACCTATCATGAATCTAATAGACTATATGATATTTTGTTATATTTAAAAATAGTACCAATAACATTAAATCAATTTAAAACTGTTGAAGTAAGTGGGAACATTGAAGTCATGAGTATTATTAATGGAAGGAAAAATTACTCACAACCCCTTTAAATGTATGAGTCAACTTCAATTATATATTTTCTTAAAAAGAATAAGATAATTTAGAGACAGATTTAAATGATCAATTTAAATTGAACAGAAATAAAACTTTGTAAAATATAGGAGTACATATAATTTAAAATAAACTCAAAATTTAGTAACATCTTGGATTATAATTTAAGCTTAACTAATTACAAATTTTTTGGAAAGAGGGCCAATTTTTAGTTCTTTTTAGAAAAGAAACAAAAAATATATAAACCATAAAATTGCATAGACTTTGTATTTTTCTTCCATAATAATGTTACAAGTGTGTGGCTTCAATTATAGGCCCAATCTTACAACTTTCAGAAAAACGTGCTATATACAAACGTAGGATGCAAAATTTCAAGTTTTTTTTTAATATAAAAATAGATAGTTTATTCACCAATCAAAATTGGTTTTGAATCGTTTTTTAATAAAAAAAAGTTTTAAAATAAAAATTAGTTTGTTAAAATATATAATAAATTGACAAAATATTTACACTGTATAAAATAATTTTTAAAACCAAAAAAACTTACAAACCCACTATGTATAATATTGTAGAACGATCGTGTAGATTTTGACACACGATCTTGGGCATACCATGTCCTGAGATGTCCTAGGATGAAAGAATTATTCCTTTAGTTATTGGATCTTTGACCTTCTTAATGGCATCGAAATGGCCCGAGGATGAAATAATTATTTTACTTATTTTTTTTTATTTTATTTGATCTTGATCATATATAATTGCCATGGGATGAAAGAATTTTTCTTTTAGTTAATGAATCTTGGGTCTTGGTGGCACTAAGATGACCCGTAGAATTAATAAATTACAAAGAATACATATAGAATTTATATAAAAAAAATCGCCAGTCAGATGTTTTTCTTATTTTAAACTTGTTTTCTAGTTTTGAGAAAAAAAATGTATTTTTTTAACTTATTTTTCTTTTCTTTTTTTCATTTTCAATTTTCTTTCAACTTTAAGAACACTTTTTTTTTCTTTTTTTTTTTTGTTTTAAAAACCAACAAATCAATGTTTTTAAACATATCTACTTTTTCTAAATTAATTTTTTAAAACGAGCAATATAAACAAGTTAGTTAGACCCACAATTATTAATTTCATTTCTTCAATGAATTCTTCTTTGGTTTGCAATGGTTAATAGTTTTTAGGCAATGTAATAATTCTACAATCATTTCTCCAAATTTTATATCTCCCTTTTTCCAAAAAAAAAGAAAGAAAAAAAAAGTAATACACATTTCGATCTTAATATTTTTCAAGACTTGAAAGTCATGGTGCTTTGACATTTCAACCAACGTAAATGTGTTAATTATTATAATTAATTAACCTAATTTGCACCGACACAATTGCAATGCGATCTCTCTTAAATACAGACGTTTGGTTTAATAAATTAACTTAAACACTGTTTATAGTTTTTTTTTCTTTTTCTTTTTAAAATTTCATCTCATTCTATGATCAATTACAACACTAACAAACGTAAACATATAATATAACTTTTACTTAGATATATACGTTAAAAGTATACGTAAAATCTCACATTAGTTAAAAAAAATTATGATTAATTGATTGTATCTTCATTTATTTGAAACTTTTTAAGACAAAAATAAATAAATAAATAAACAAAAACAAAATAATAAACGACCTGTGCTTAAAAGTAAACAATGCACATCGTTAATGGAAGAGAAGTCAATTCTATCAAACATATATAATTAAGGAAGAAAGCTATTAATCTCATTAATAAAATCCTATGTGCTAACAAATAAAAATGAAAGGAAAGGGCTTAAACATCATATCTACGGGATAAGATTAAAATTCTATGAAGTAGAGATACTTCATAGTGTGTAGGTAATCAATATCAGACCGTATCTGATACTTGATATGTCTAAATACATGGTAGAACGAATCAGATATGTGAAATGAAACTCTACTCACTTAATTTCTTAAAAATATTATAATTACTGGCAACAAATAGATGAAAGATAAATATATTAAAAATTAAAAAAAGAAAAGAAAATACTCTAAAATCATATTTTCCCTCCTTCCTCATGCACTCTCTTCAACGTCGTTAATCATCAAATACTTTCATAAATTTAACGTCCTTCATGTATTAAGAATTATATTAAATATCTTTATTTTAAATAAACAAATAAATATCTTTTGTGGCTATATATATATATATATATATAAAATGGCATATTTGTATCTTAAAATTTTGATGTCGTAATACGAATACGTATTGTATATCTTATTTGTGTCTGCTCCATAGCTAAAATCTAATGCCAAGACTATCATAAACGAATATTGTCCATTGAAAAAAAAGTCATAATTGAGTAAATGGGTTTTAACAATTATAGGTTAACAAAAAAGAGACTAAACTTTTATTGGAACACTTAATCATAATTAAACTAATCAACTCATTTTATGAATTATTAATAGTACGAGGACTATTAAATTAGGTATTTGAAGGTAAGAATGACTAATGATATTTTAACTCCCTATAAAATATTAAAGAACATAAAATAACTAAAAAAAAGAAGAATTTTTAAAAATAACAAAATAAATTAAAATATTTAAGTCATAATAAATTTTGGATTTTATATATCAATGATAGTCACTGATATAGACTTCTATGACTGTCTATCATTGCCATTGATAGAAACATATCGGTGTCTATTATAAATTTTGTTATATGTTGTAAATATTTGACCAAATTTGCTATTTTGACAATTTTCACAAAAAAATATTAGGGTTGACCAAAAATTCAACATATTAAGAATAAAATTTTGCTTTAGTTGCGTTAAGTGATTAATGTTTATATACTACTTTTGGTCTCTCTATTTTTTGCTTTAGTCCATTTTAGGCTTTTATATTTTCAAAATGTATTTATCTGAGTCATTGTACTTAAAAAATATTAATATACATCACAAGACACACATTTGAATATTAATTCAACTTAGAGATGAGCAAAACATTCAACATCACATCACACATGTATGTCACCTCTAAATAAGAAGCATTAGATTATGGTTTCAAATTTACCGTGCTTTTTAATTTTTGTAATCAAATTATATGTAACTAACAATTAATTGTCTTTGGTGGACAAATTATGGTGTTAAATTCTTTTTTTAGTACAATTTAATTACCCAATTTACTTTTATTGTAGTTATTATTAGAGTAAAACATAAAAGTATTAAAAGTTTACAACCAATAATATAATAAATGAAGTATGCTCTTAATCTAGGCAATGTTTCCTTTCATCATGTTCGTCGTTTCAATGCATTTGCTGGTTAGGGTTAAGAATTTGTATGAGTGAGCTTCTTCACTCAATTTTTTCTTCTTATCCATTGTAGTTGGAGTCTTTTGTTTCTTTTGATATAATTCTTTAGTCGTTCTATTATTTGTCTACTAAAAAAGATTACATAAAAATTTTCTGATACATTAAAACACTTCATCCACCATGTATATACGTATATAAATGCAACAAACATTTTCTATCCTTAATTATATAGATGCACATGTTAACACAAACATTAACAAATATGTATTGTTAACAAAATAAATTAGATATAAATATAGTTTTGATATGGAATTTAAGTTAACTACCAACACTTTATTGAAAATTAAAAAGAATACACATGAATTCCACATGACAACACACTGACTACTTTAAATAGGGTAATATGACCAACTTGAATTTCAAGCATCAACTATATAATACAAAAAAACACAACTCAATTAGTCAAGACAACATATTTTTTAAAGTTAAGAAGTGAAAGGTTTTATTCTTCCACCCAAAATAAATAAATAAATTATTAAAACTTAGAACATATATACGATGTCTAAAATTGCTAATACTTTCACAGAAGTTTTAAGTGAAATGTAAATCTTTATCTACGACTAAAAATTTTAATAAGTTTTTTCAACTCTTACCTTTATTTTTTTTTTGTCAATATCACTATCATTTCAACCAAAGTATCTTTGAGTCATTTCCACAAATACGTACGACACTCCATCAAAGTTAAATGAAATAATTCATATCTATTTATCATGAAACGATAGACAATATATTTTCGAATTCTAGATGGCTATGACAAACTTTTTCTTTTCTTTTCTTAAATAGGAGAGATTTCAATACAAATACATCTCACTTTCATTAAAGAACAATGTGAATAATTATTTGTAGTGTGGAACCACCTCCACATCTCGTTTACATTCTTTACAAACATTTGTGGTTGACATCTTTTGTTTTGTACCTTCTTAATATAAAAAAAATATTCGATTCTATCTCAATTTAGCTTTATTTAGTCGTAATCAAACCTATTTAAGAATAAAAATATAATATATTATCGTCTAAAGTTATGTCAAATATTGTGCAAAAGTTATGCTCTAAAAATTCTCTTGAAAGTGTGTTCCAAAAACATAAGAAAAATGATGGGTTGAACCTAAACATATACTTGACGTTTAACCCAATTGATCATAAACTGAAATGAACTTTACTCTTTATTTAGTTCAAAATGATGTTCATGGCTTTAATGACTAAAATGATATCTATTTAACGAGTTCTTAACTCATTATACTATTGGTCTTAAATTTAACCTGATCCATTTTCCTATTTACTCCAAATGTCCCATAAAAGTTCTCTTGTTCCTTCTTTCTCTCCTTACATGACATTTGATTTGACACCATTTTCATCCTACTGAGTCACCAGACAAGAGATTGGGTCCTTTCATCAACCCACCAAAGTGAGAGAGAAAGAGGACTATTGTCTAAAATTCTTAACTTTCAAACCTTACATTTACAAATTTCATTACTTTTAATTTTTTCTTGATTAAAATCTATTACGCACCTTCTTAAATTTTATGAATTAATGGATATGATGTTAAACTTTTACACGTCTAATAAAATCTTATTTTTCAAAATTGTAAATGATAATTCTTTCTTCTATTAGATATATAAATTAAAATTATTTAAAGTTAATGAATGAATTAATTAAACATTTTATATACAAAATAAATGATATATATGTCATAATAACTATATATATAGTATATAATATGAAAATAACTATATACATGTTTGTTGTTCTTATCATGTTGGGAATTCGAACATATAGATCCAAATTATTGAGTGCTGAAACATCTCCATCATTGCTCTTCTTGCTCTTCCTCGTAATTATCCATTTCCTTTAATGTTTCTTTTAATAAAAGTTGGATAAAAACTACAAGTATAAGCTAGGCTAGCTAGCTAGTAATATTTGTCATTAAAATCTTTTGGAAATTTTAAAATTACTTTCATCATTTAATTAGAGCTTTTTTTTCTACATCACACAAATTTAATTATTTTAAATCGCTTTGATTAACTAATCAAATATTTATTTTTTCACGTTATTTTATATTCATACCAAGATACATTTATTTTGTGCATTCATTTTTACTGACTATAAAGTGAAAAAGTATTAAAATATTTTTAGAAAATAAAAAACATTTGTCGCACACTAGATTATGATTGAAGAATTATGATAGACTTGGTATGCACGTAGGTAATTTTTTATTATTTTGAAGAAAAGTCTATATGTGAGATTCATTAAAGTCAACCTTTAGACCATTAAAGAGGGAGAAAGAAAAACTTGATATTCTCATATTTTCTTTTCGTTTCTATGGTACTATATAAAGTGGCATTAGGTTTATTAAAGACCATCATCACATACCTATGATCTTCTTTTTCTCTATGGCATATTCAAATCCATCCAAGAAATTACTAAGATTCTTCTAGAGAGACAGAGTCTGTATGTATCGAAGAAGGCTCGTTATTTGACTTTTAATTGCTTTTCTCAATTATTTTCTCAATCTAATAACTGAGGAGTCCCAAAAACTATCATGTCTTTTCTATTTAAATGATTACTTAATATATTGATATATGAATGAACTTATTTAAAAAACTCAAATTAAAAGACCACCATCATTGTGGTATACATACTCTCTAGAACCATTAGATAAAAGGTGTCATCGTTCTCTCAAATTATAATTAAATTGGGTTAAAAATACTTTTGGTACCTAAATCTTAACCGTTTAGGACCTAAATTATAGTTGAAAAATAAGTTAGTCGCTCTATTTTCAAAATTTAACAATTTAATGTAATGACTTAGAGTCAATGTATTTTATTATTTGTAATGATTTAATCCTTAATTAGCTATCATGAAAAATATTATTATACTTTAATTAAATGTTGTAGACATGTAGATTGAAAGACTAATCGAAATTAAATAATTTATTTATATACTATATAAAGACTATGTTGCTACGTGATAAAATATTACACATCGGTAATAGGTCCTAAAACGTTATAATTTACAAATGGTAAAGTATATATATACATATAATATAGACTAAGTTGATATATCTTGAAATTACAGTAGTTTTTAAAATAATTAATGGTGGCAGCTATAGTTTAAATATCATTGCAAGACCTAAATAGTATTACAAAAGTGATGGAAGAAGGAGTAAATTATTAGTAACTAAAGTGGGAGAATTTGGAGGAGGAAAATATTTTTCAAGTAACAAATTTTAGGTTGTTGTAATTATAATTAATTGCTTGAGTGTGTTCTGACTTTTTGTTTTTGGTCCTTCCTAGAGAGAGAGGGAATTAAGTTAGTATAAAATGTGAATTAATATTATTAATTAAAGTGTTGTGGGGGTTTGGGGATGGGGACTGCAATTGAATTTGTGTCTCGGTAATAATAGCCGGCCATCGGACATCTTTATAAACTACTAATCTAAATTACATGCACGGAGGCGCTGGCGGCGGTTTTTGACTTCAATTTCCACCCTCCCATCCTTCTATTCATTTAATGCTTCACTCACTTTTTTTTTTTTTCCTTTTTTCACATTATAACAACTTGTCCTTTTTTTTTTTATTATTAATTTCCATTTCCATTTCCATTAATTTCTTATTTAAACTTTCATGTTCCAACTAACCTTTTCAATTTCTTTTATTTTCTTCAATAAATTTATCATTCTGATCAAAGTTTACCCCACTCTTTGCTTAATTTTTATAAAAAAATATTTTTAAATATAGTAAAATTTTAGATTTAATGAATTACCTGTTATCATCCATTAATATTAATACTTTTAGCGATTTACCATTTACAATAAATTCGTTTCTTATAACTCAAAAGAAGAATTCAATATTTTATTAAAAAAAAAAAGAAAAGATGAAAATTAATCTTAATAGAAAAAAGAAAAAGAAAAGTTTAATTTTAATAAATAAATAAAGAACTACCAAACAAACCAGTCTTAAATTATCATGGAATTTAGTGTATTTTAGGATGTCAACTTTCATCGAAATTCTTGACGTAAGATAAAGGTTTACTACTAAACATTTAAGTATTTATCAAAAACAAATAAATATTTTAAGTTTATTTAAGAAAAAAGAAAAAGAAAATAATAACACTTAAATTTTGACGTTAGCTGGCGGCCATCCAAAATTAATATACGTAGGGAGTATATATTTAAGTAGACACGATGAGCTACATATATATATTATCTCTAATTAATCTAATTGATCACAAGCCATCATGTCCTAAACTAGAAAATCATAGAGAGGAAAATGAGGAAGGCTTTTTAAAAACGATAAGGAATATTTGATATAAACTATTCATTATATGGACCATATTTATGGGGTTTGAACATGTTGATTGGGACACATCAACTCATATTGAGCTGGGTTTAACTACTAATCCATTAGGATCAATATATTGTTGAAAAGAGATAAGACAACTTTAATATAATCTCTCTTATAAATATAATCTAACAACTTTATATGACATATTAATATATATTAATTCCAAACCAATCACTTTTGTTTTTATAAAAAGCATAGTTTTATGTTCTGTCACGCAATAAAAATAATGTAATTTAAACTAAATGCAATTGAAAAGATATTTTAGAAAATTGGAGAAAATTGGACATTTTTAATTCATCAAATTCATTGATTAGCATTTAGCATTGAGTGACACCGTGGCTTCAACGTAATTTCCTATTTATGTTTTCTTTGATACATTTAATATTATATAAAATTTGGGCAAATTGAATTTCGATCTCTATCTTTTAAATAATTGCAAATTTCATCCTATGTCTTAGGTCATAGGTTCATGTTTTCTTTTCTAACATAGGTTGTACGTAGTTATGTTTAATGTTGTTTATTTGTGTTTTTCCTTTGTAATGACATACAAAACTTATATCTAAATTTATAAACAAAATTCGTAATTTAATTGACAAGCGAAGATCATCAATTATTCGATCGTGTCCAAAAATTACGTCTTACTGT
This sequence comes from Cucumis variabilis, assembly GCA_037974545.1. Classification (NCBI taxonomy): domain Eukaryota; kingdom Viridiplantae; phylum Streptophyta; class Magnoliopsida; order Cucurbitales; family Cucurbitaceae; genus Cucumis; species Cucumis variabilis. Next base: position 17,569,369 of record JBBPDI010000032.1, read on the forward strand.
TACCGTCATGAACCTATGGTTATGGTTACGATTAACATTATTACTACTCTTTATAAAAAAAAATTATGAACTTCGACACATTTATTGTTATCGTTATTGTTAGTACCATTACATTTTGACAATAAGAGATAAAAGTAACCAATTTTTTTTGACACATTTATTGCTGCTAGCTATTATAGTTGGGTCATACGAGAGGTGAAAGTAACCATAATGTTAATGGTAAATTTGATAGAATTTATAGTTTTAGATAAACACAACAAAAACAATCTAATTACGAGATACATTTGTGATTGTGGTCTATTAGGATTGATCTCTCAATAGAATTTCATTACGATTTATAAATGCGACCAAAGTTTCACATCATTTAGATAAGAAGATGTTGTTGAAGTATATAAATGAAGACGACTATTTTCATTGATATGAGACCTTAGAATGGTACAAAAAAAAGAAAAGCTATTAATGGTGTCTATCCAAAGTAGACTATATCACACCATTGTAGAGATATTTTGAAGGATTTGTTGTCCTAACATGATTGAATCGATTTTCATTACAAATCGGTAAACATCACCTTAGTTCAATCATTGTTTGTCCATTGATTAAGAATGATGGTTTTATATTTCCACTAAACCATTTGATGGATAAATCATTAGTTTAATTAGTATGTATTTTGGTTGATATATATATATATATATTTATTGTTTATATACTTTATAAATTATTCTATTTTACTTAATTAGTTGAAAATTTGTAAATGTATTAATACTATCATAAACTTTCCTTTTTTTCTTTTTTGTTTGTTTTTAAATTGGATCTAGCTAATTTTATTTGAACTTCAATAAATATGGCAATTTTGATATAGTAATAAACTTTCGAAAAATTGCTAAAAGAATATTCTAATTAATATATTAGTCAATATGATTACAAAATAAAAGCAAGTACAAGATTGATATATCTAATTTTAAAATTTGTTGGAATTATAATAACTAAATTTATGCATTTAGATGTAACATTCACTACAGTGGAATAATAGAATGAAACAGAAAATACATAAATCATTAAAATGATATTTTTACTTATTTGATTGCATTTTCTTAATTGTTAGGGGTAAATTTCCAAAACTAAGTATAGCATGTTGATTATCTCAATTTAGCTAATTCGGTATGGGAAATCATTGATGGCCTCATACTCATTTCATAATCCAAACTTTTCAAAATCTAGTTGAATTTCTAAAGTAAGTATGCCATGTGAATTAGCTACCCAAATCAATTTTATATGATTAGCTTGGCCAAATGGTCAACTTGATAAATCAAGTAAATTAAGCTGAAAAGTCGTAGTTTCATACCAACTCTAACTTTGACATGCAATCATTAATTCTTAACTTGTTGCTTGATTAACCAATTAATGTAACACCTTATGTCTAACATTTGGAATTCAGATTTTACTCCTAATGGTCTTAAGATTCTTTTGAGACCCCTGACAACGTCATTTTTTCTTGGGTTGAATTGCTTTTTCTATGAGTGAAAGACTCTCCTGACCACAACAAGAGGTTCTTTTAGCATGATTTGTTCTAACTCACATACTTTATTGCAAAATATTCATGAACTTATCCAAACACAAGATTGATCCAAGTTAACCAAACATATAACCTTGAAGTTTATTTGGTCATCGAAAAGAAAAGTGCAAATTGTAGTATAGATAGTAGTTATCAATTCATTTTAAGCATATTATAACTATGATTTCATATGTTCAAGAATTCTTCTCACATCTAGTTGTATCAATCTTGATTCATTCATGTATCTTTTATGAACTTGAACTTTCCACATAATTTATAGGAAAATTGCATTAGATGATAAAAAAATTTAGAAAAAAACAGCTCATAACACTTTTTTTTTTTTCATATTGCAAATTTGACAAATATGACGATAATCAGACGATAATTTGATGATAATTAATCTAACTTTAAATTTGTTGTTTTTGAAATTTTGAAAATGTAAGTGACATGAATTTTATTATCATACTTTTTTTTTTTTTTGCTATTTTTGTAAACTCTCCTAATTTATATGAATTAAGAAAACTTGTTAGGCAATAGTTAGGAAGATGGAATTGATTCAATT
>JBBPDI010000032.1:17571582-17586294 GCA_037974545.1 Cucumis variabilis
TTTGTAGACACACACCATTATTTCTTTTTACACTTTAACTTCAAAATAGACTAATTAGAGAAAACACCCGTTCTCCAGTTACAGAAAGAAGTATCATGTTCAGACTCAAAAGAACGACCACTCAGAAAAATTACAATTCCAACTCTCCCTCACAGTTTTTAGAAGCAAAATCAGCCAAACACATGGACTACTTTATTGCAATCACAAGAAAAATTTGCACATACACCATTATTATTATTAGAATGTCATTTATCATATTTATATTACTGCCTCCAAAAATTAATTAATTCTATCTTTATTACATTCATATATCAAATAAACAAGACATCCCTATCCCTATATATGTATATGTGTGATTATCTATTATTAACATCTTCTTCAATCCCTTTGATTAAAGTTGTTGGTTGGATTCAAGTTTATATCGTTTTGTAATCGTGATTCTTTTAATACATAAATGTTGCGATTTGAATGTATCTTGATTGTTGAGTTAAAATCAATTTTGATAGTTAAAGTAGTTTGTTGTATAAATTAATAAGTCAATTTTTTTTCTACCCAGTGAACAAATGTGATTTCTTGTCAAACCTGAATAAAGTTGAAGTTTCATTAAGGATAAAACCTTCTTTAGGAAATATAAAGTTTTAAAGAGAGTAATCTTGAATTATCATTTAGAAACTGTGCACGGGTACTAATGCAATTTGAAGGTTTTTGTTGTACTATTACATTATACCATAATAGTTTTAGAACATTTGGGAGGCTTCTCTTGAAGCTATTTTCATCCTAGAAAAATAATGAAATAAATTAATTTAGCATGAAAACATTTTAAGTTTTCTATATAATTGGGATTTTAGAAATTTTGTTGGGAGTTACAAACTCCAAAATGGAAATAAATACAAACCCCACTTGAGAATGAAACACCCTTGGCAAAATTTCAAAGAGAATGAAAGGACTTTGGTTGGGTTGATTTTTGATACATTCAATTTGAAATTGGCAACCTTTTTTATTTTGGGTAATGCAATCACTATTTTACCAATAAGCAAATGGGGGATTGGCCTATTTTTCCACAACTATATATTATGTGTCTCTGTGGCACTAATTCATAATACACCCCCCTCCATGGATGAATTTGCTATATTCATTAACCTTAGCTTGTATTACTAATTTCATTTTTTTGACTTTTATTGTTGTGTGTCTAATCAAATTATAAACGTTTAAAAGTATATAATAAATTAATGTTTTTAAACATCATGACTAATAAGTCATGACCTAAGTCTCAATTCTAATAGGTTCTCAATTAACCTTATAATTTTTTCAATTAATTGTTCTTAACTTTATTATTCAGTTGAATTGTCGTTTTATAATATTTTTTTATTGCCTCGAGGCTGATAATTGAGAAAATGATCAGGAAGGAAATATCTGCTCCCTTTTTTCTTTAAGAACTTTTAATAATTTATATTTTATTCTTCGTTATAATATTTATTTGAATTGATAGGGTTTACACATAGAGTAGTGTATTCTTTTTAATTTTTATGTATGACTATGATCTAAATCATAGATATAAAACATCACGATCTAACAGTAAAGATATGTTTGAAAAAACAATTATGTCTTTTGTCTCGTTGAAACTATTTAATTAGAATAGACACATAACAAAATAGTATATCTTTTAATTATTGTGGTGCAATCTATAACATACGTATGAAGCATCACGATGGAATAACTTTCTTAAACTTACAATTTATACAAAACTATTTATTATTTTGTAAAGTTCAATTTTAAAATAAACATCTTACATATTCAAATCAATATAAAAAAATTGATATGAAGTAGGAAAGCAATTGACCGACAAGGATTGACCCACACCCATTTCCTCAAATTTCACTATCAAACCAAAATTAATCCTCTTTAATTAAATTTAATTAATCAATCAATAATGCTTCTATAATTGACCATCTTTATTCATTTTCTTTGTGTTAAATTATGAACATCCACTCATCTTTGATTTTTCTTTACATTCACGTCGGCACTAATTAAATTACTACAATGTCAACCAATTATTTCATTAAACCATGGATAAGGGAAAATAATTCATATTCATAAATTTCATTTGTCTCTTTCTTTCTTCCAAGAAAACAAACACGAACAAGTAAATAAACCAATCATTATACTTTCAAATATTGACGGTTCTATCTTCTATTCTTTTAATTATTAGATTAGAAAAAAGATCATAAAAGTTTAGAAGTAGTTAGATGCTAGAATCTGCCTAAGGATTGTGGAATCTAACCAATAAATTAAATACAAACTTTATACCTAACTCTGCTTAGATTGATATCAGTAAATTAATATATTGTTTAGTCTATAATTTTTTTTTATTTTAGTATTTAAATTTTGAGTTTAATTTTAATTTAGCTTCTACGTTTTATCATAAAACATTTGAAGATTTGCATTTTAAAATTGAATTTTTATTCTTCTTCTTCTTTTTTGTTTATATAACATTCACTTCCAATCAATGACATTCACGAGTTTTTTTCAAAAATAGAAAAATTGACAAAATATTTGAAACAAAACTAGTAAAAGACAAAATTCATTACACTTTATTTTTTTTAGTAATTGTAAATATTTTGTCTAATATTCTATTTTTCTACAATATTTCTTTTATTTAATTTCTTTTAAATAATTATTAAATTTTAATGGCGATGGAAGATTTTTAAGCCAATTATTATCATCCTTTTAATTTAATTTGTTAAAAATTAACAGAGACACCCATCCTAAAAGAGAAATTGAATAAAAAAATTATTTTGAAATGAGACAAAACTTCTTAAATTATTTATAAATATACCAAAATATTCACATATTTATCAAGCTACATTCTAGAAACAAATAATAATCTATCGTGATTCCAATAGACCATATGATATTTTGTTATATTTGAAAATAGTACTAATAATATTAAATCAATTTTAAACTGTTGAAGTAAGTGGGAATACTCTCCTTATTGAAGTCATGAGTATTATTAATGGAAGGAAAAATTACTCACAACCCCTTTAAATGTATGAGTCAACTTTAATTATATATTTTCTTAATAATAATAAGATAATTTAGACACATTTAAATGATCAATTTAAATTGAACAGAAATAAAACTTTGTAAAATAGGAGTACATATAATTTAAAATAAACTCAAAATTTAGTAACATCTTGAATTATAATTTAAGCTTAACTAATTGGGATATATTAATGTAAATATAAATTTCTTGGAAAGAGGGCCAATTTTTAGTTCTTTTTAGAAAAGAAACAAAATATATATAAACTATAAAATTGCATATACTTTGTATTTCTCTTCCATAATAATGTTACAAGTGTGTGGCTTCAATTATAGACCTTATCTTCTTACAACTTTCACAAAAACGTGCTATATACATATGTAGGATGCAAATTTTCAAGTTTTTTTTATGTATATATAAAAATAGATAGTTTATTCACCAATCAAAATTGGTTTTGAATCGTTTTTTAATAAAAAAAAGTTTTTTATTAGTTCTTTAAAAAATATAATAAATTGACAAAATATTTATACTGTATAAAATAATTTTGAAAACGAAAAAAGCCCACAAGCCCACTATGTATGCTATCAAAATTATCTCAGTCAACATGCGATAAATAAGTCATACATGTGCGATACACGATCATGTAGAACGATTGTGTAGATTTTGACACACAATCTTTGGCATACCATGTTCTGAGATGTCCTAGGATAAAGAATTATTCCTTTACTTATTGGATCTTTGACCTTCTTAATGACATCGAGATGGTCTGAGGATGAAATAATTATTTTACTTTTATTTTATTGGATCTCGATCATATATAATTGTCATGGGATGGAAGAATTTTTCTTTTAGTTAATGAATCTTGGATCTTTGTGACACTGAGATGACCTATAGAATTAATAAATTACAAAGAATATATAAATTGCAAGAATACAGATAGAATTTATAAAAAAAATAATCGCCCGTCATACATTTTTCTTATTTTAAACTTGTTTTCTAGTTTTGAGAAAAAAGATGTATTTTTCTAAAACTTGTTTTTCTTTTCTTTTTTCATTTTCAATTTTCTTTCAACTTTAAGAACACTTTTTTTTTTAAAAAAAAACAACCAATCAATTGGTTACCAAAGATATCTACTTTTTCTAAATTAATTTTTTAAAACGAGCAATATAAACAAGTTAGTTAGACCCACAATTAATAATTTCATTTCTTCAATGAATTCTTCTTTGGTTTGCAGTGGTTAATAATTTTTAGGCAATGTAAAAATTCTACAATCATTTCTCCAAATTTTGTATCTCCCTTTTTCCAAAAAAAAAAAAAAAAAAAAAGAAATACACATTTCGATCTCAATATTTTTCAAGACTTGAAAGTCATGGTGTTTTAATTAATTATAATAATTAATTAATTAATTAATTATTATAATTAATTAACCTAATTTGCATTGACCCAATTGCAATGCTATCTCTCTTAAATATAGACGTTTCATTTAATGAGTTGACTTAAAACACTATTCATAGTTCTTTTTTTTCTTTTTAAATTTTCATTCCATTCTATGATGAATTACAACACTAGCAAACGTAAACATATAATATAACTTTTACTTAGGTATATATATGTTAAAAGTATACTTAAAATCTCACATTAGTTAAAAAAAATTATGATTAATTGATTTATCTTAATTTGTTTGAAACTTTTTATGACAAAAATAAATAAATAAACAAAAACAAAATAATAAACTGTCTGTGCTTAAAAGTAAACAATACACATCGATAATGGAAGAGAAGTCAATTCTATCAAACATATATAATTAAGGAATAAAGCTATTAATCTCATTAATAAAATCCTATGTACTAACAAATAAAAATGAAAGAAAAGGGCTTAAACATCATATCAATAGAAAAGGGCTTAAACATCATATCAATCCTATGAAGCAGAGATACTTCAAAGTGTGTAGATAATCACGGATCAAATACGTGAAATGAAGTATTTGTTTTTTAAAAAAAAAATTAGATACACATATTCCTTATTAAATACGTGAAGGAGGTATGTCAATCAATTTTTTACGCATATATTTGGATGGATTTTAACTCTAAGACTCTTGGCTCACTTAATTTCTTAAATACATTATAATTACTAGCAACAAACACATGAAAGATGAGTATATTAAAAATTAAAAAAGAAAAGAAAATACTCTAGAATCATATTTTCCCTCCTTCCTCATGCATTCTCTTCAACGTTGTTAATCATCAAATACTTTCATAAATTCAACCTCCTTCATGTAGTAAGAATTATATTAAGTATCTTTGTGTTTTTAATTTGATATTTTATATGCTTTTCATAAATTCAACCTCCTTCATGTATTAAGAATTATATTAAGTATCTTTGTGTTTTTAATTTGATATTTTATATGCTTTTGTGAATTATATTTAGTATCTTTGTGTTAAATAAACAAATAAATATCTTTTGTGGATATATATATAAAATGACGTATTTGTATCTTAAAATTTTTAAAATTGATGAATCAATGTAGTAATACGAACACGTATTGTATATCTTATTTGTGTCTGCTCCATAGCTAAAATCTAATGCCAAGACTATCATAAACGAATATTGTCCATTGAAAAAAAAGTTACAATTAAGTAAATGGGTTTTAACAATTATAGGTTAACAAAAAAGAGACTAAACTTTTATTGGAATACTTAATCATAATTAAACTAATAAACTCATTTTATGAATTATTAACAGTACGAGGACTATTAAATTAGGTATTTGAAGGTAAGAATGACTAATGATGTTTTAATTCCCTATAAAATATTAAGAACATAAAAGAATTTTAAAAAAAATAAAAGAATTTTTAAAAATAATAAAATAAATTAAGATATTTACAAATCATAATAAAATTTTGAATTCTATATATCAATGACTATAGTCAGTGATATAGACTTCTAGACAATGTTTCCTTTCATCATGTTCGTCATTGAAACAATGTTTCAGTGCATTTGCTGGTTAGGGTTAAGAATTTGTATGAGTGAGCTTCTTCACTCAATTTTTTCTTCTTATTCATTGTAGTTGGAGTCTTTTGTTTTTTTTGATATAATTCTTTAGTCGTTCCATTATTTGTCTCCTAAAAAAGATTACATAAAGTTTTTCTGATACATTAAAACACAACTTCATCCACCATGTATATACATATATAAATGCAACAAACATTTTCTATCCTTAATTATAGATGCACATGTTAAACACAAACATGTATTATTAACAAAATAAATTAGATATAAATATAATTTTGATATGGAATTGAAGTTAACTACCAACACTTTATTGAAAATTAAAAAGAATACACACGGATTCCACATGACAACACACTGACTACTTTAAATAGGGTAATATGACACGACTTGAATTTCAAGCATCAACCATATAATACAAAAAATACAACTCAATTGGTCAAGACAACATATTTTTTAAAGTTAAGAGGTGAAAGGTTTTATTCTTCCACCCAAAAAAAATAAAGAAATTATTAAAACTTAGAACATATATATGATGTCTAAAATTGCTATTACTTTTTGAAGTTTCAAGTGAAATGTAAATATTTATCTACGACTAAAATTTTTAATAAGTTTTTTCAACTCTTACCTTTATTTTTTTTTTTGTCAATATCACTATCATTTCAACCAAAGTATCTTTGAGTCATTTCCACAAATACGTACGACACTCCATCAAAGTTAGATGAAATAATTGATATCTATTTATCATGAAACGATAGACAATATATTTTCGAATTCTATAGATGGACATTACAAACTTTTTCTTTTCTTTTTTTGAATAGGAGAGATTCCAATACAAATACATCTCACTTTCGTTAAAGAATAATGTGAATAATTATTTGAAGTAGTGTGGAACCACCTCCACATCTCGTTTACATTCTTTACAAACATTTGTGGTTGACATATTTTGTTTTGTACCTTTGTAATATAAAAAATATTGGATTCTATCTCAATTTAGCTTTATTTAGTCGTAAACAAACCTATTTAAGAATAAAAATATAATATATCGTCTAAAATTATGTCAAATATTGTGCAAAAGTTATGCTCTAAAAATTCTCTTGAAAGTGTTTACAAAAACATAAGAAAAATGATGGGTTGAACCTAAACATATACTTGACGTTTAACCCAATTGATCCTAAACTGAAATTACCTTTACTCTTTATTTAGTTCAAAATGATGTTCATGGCTTCAATGACTAAAATGATATCTATTTAATGAGTTCTTAACTCATTATACTATTGGTCTTAAATTTAACCTGATCCATTTTCCTATTTACTCCAAATGTCCCATAAAAGTTCTCTTGTTCCTTCTTTCTCTCCTTACATGACATTTGATTTGACACCATTTTCATCCTACTGAGTCACCAGACAAGAGATTGGGTCCTTTCATCAACCCACCAAAGTGAGAGAGAAAGAGGACTATTGTCTAAAATTCTTAACTTTCAAACCTTACATTTACAAATTTCATTACTTTTAATTTTGTATTGGTTAAAATCTATTAAAAAACACACCTTCTTAAATTTTATGAATTAATGGATATGAAGTTAAACTTTTACATGTCTAATAAAATCTTATTTTTCAAAATTATAATAATTCTTTGAACGATATATAAATTTAAATTATTTAAAGTTAATGAGTTAATTAATTAGACATTTTATATATAAAATAAAGATAATTAACTTCCTTCACTACGAGACTTTTTTTAGATGGTTATAAAAACAAAACTATGAAAACTTAAACAATATCAGAGATATGTGAAGGTGTCATTATTTTTTTGTAATAACTATTTTAAATACGATAAAAAAAAGATTAATCATTTCATATATTTATTGAACTTTTAGTTAAATTTATAACATATATATCAAAATATAACTATATCATATATATCATAATAACTATATATATAGTATATAATATGAAAATAACTATATATATGTCTTATCATGTTGGGAATTCGAACATATAATTCCAAATTATTGAATGCTGAAACATCTACATCATTGCTCTTCTTGCCCTTCTCATAATTATCCATTTCCTTTAATGTTTCTTTTAATAAAAGTTGGATAAAAACTACAAGTATAAGCTAAGCTAGCTAGTAATATTTTTCATTAAAATCTTTTGGAAATTTTAAAATTACTTTCATCATTTAATTAGAGCTTTTTTTTTCCACATCATACAAATTTGATTATCTTAAATCACTTTGATTAACTAATCAAATATTTATTTTTCCACGTTACTTTATATTATACATTTATTTTTGTGCAATTCATTTTCACTGTCCACAAAGTGAAAAAGTATTAAAGTATTTTTAGAAAATAAAAAACATTTATCACACAACAAGTTAGTTATGATCGAAGAGTTATGATAGAATGCACACGCATACATGCAGTTTACATATGTTGCTTGGTATGCACGTAAGTAATTTTTTATTATTTTGAAGAAAAGTCTATACGTGAGATTCATTAAAGTCAACATTTAGACCATTAAAGAAGGAAAAAGAAAAACTTGAAATTCTCCTATTTTCTTTTCGTTTCTATGGTACTATATAAAGTGGCATGAGGTTTATTAAAGACCATCATCACATACCTATGATCTTCTCTTTCTCTATGGCATATTCAAATCCATCCAAGAAATTACTAAGATTCTTCTAGAGAGAGAGAGTCTGTGTGTATCGGAGAAGGCTCATTATTTGACTTTTAATTACTTTTCTCAATTATTTTCTTAATCTAATAACTGAGGAGTCCCAAAAACTATCATACCTTATCTTCATGATCATAAGCTATATTTAGAGAATGTCTTTTCTATTTAAATGATTATTTAATATATTGACATGTGAATGAACTTATTTTAAAAACTCAAATTAAAAGATCACCATCATTGTGGTATACATACTCTCTAGAACCATTAGATAAAAGGTGTCATCGTTCTCTCAAATTATAATTAAATTGGGTTAAAAATATTTTTGGTACCTAAATCTTAACCATTTAGGACCTAAATTATAGTTGAAAATTAAGTTAGTAGCTCTATTTTCAAATTTTAAAAATTTAATGTAATAACTTAGAGTCAATGTATTTTATTATTTGTAATGATTTAAACCTTAATTAGCTATCATGAAAAATATTACTATACTTTAATTAAATGTTGTAGACATGTAGGTTGAAAGACTAATCGAAATCAAATAATTTATTTATATACTATATAAAGACTATGTTGCTACGTATAAAATATTACACTTCGGTAATAGGCCCTAAAATGTTATAATTTATAAATGGTAAAGTATATATATACATATAATATAGACTAGTTGATATATCTTGAAATTACAGTAGTTTTTAAAATAATTAATGGTGGCAGCTATAGTTTAAATATCATTGCAAGAGATGGAAGACCTAAATAGTATTACAAAAGTGATGGTAGAAGGAGTAAATTATTAGTAACTAAAGTGGGAGAATTTGGAGGAGGAAATTATTTTTCAAGTAACAAATTTTAGGTAATTGTTGTAATTATAATTAATATTATTAATTAAAGTGTTGTGGGGGGTTTGGGGATGGGGACTGCCATTGAATTTGTGTCTCAATAATAATAGCCGGCCATCGGACATCTTTATAAAATACTAATCTAAAGTACATGCACGGCGGCGCTGGCGGCGGTTTTTGACTTCAATTTCCACCCTCCCATCCTTCTATTCGTTTAATGCTTCACTCACTTTTCTTTTCTTTTCTTTTTTTCACATTATAACAACTTGTCCTTTTTTTTATTATTATTATTAATTTACATTTATAATTTCTTATTTAAACTTTCATGTTCCAACTAACCTTTTCAATTTCTTTTATTTTCTTAAAAAATTTATCATTCTGATCAAGGTTTTATTTATTAAGACTTCACTCTTTGCTTAATTTTTAAAAACTTAAAATCTAATCATCATTTGATAACGTTGTATTTTAAAAATGAAAAAAAAAACTAATAATAAAATTATTTTTAAAAGAAATATTTTTAAATATAATAAAATTTTAGATTTCATGAATTATCTAAATCTAAAATTTTGTTATATTTTATAATTAAATATTTTTAGCAATTTACAATTTACAATAATTTCCTTTCTTATAACTCAATCAAGAACCCAATCATTTTATTAAAAAAAAGAAAAAGATGAAAATTATTTTTAATAGAAAAAAGAAAACAATTTTAATTTTAATAAATAAAAAAAGAACTACCAAACAAACCAGTCTTAAATTATCATGGAATTTAGTGTATTTTAGGATGTCAACTTTCATCGAAACTATTGACGTAAAATAAAGGTTTAATACTAAACATTTAAGTCTTTATCAAAAACAAATAAATATTTTAAGTTTATTTAAGAAAAAAGAAAAAGAAAAACAACACTTAAATTTTGACGTTAGCCGGCGGCCATCCAGAATTAATATACGTAGGGAGTATATATTTAAGTAGACACGATGGAGCTACATATATATATTATTGATCACAAGCCATCAAGTCCTAAACTAGAAAATATTTACCTATCGAAAATATTAAATACATAGAGAGGAAAATGAGGAAGGATTTTTAAAAACAATAAGGAATATTTGATATAAACTATTCATTAATATGGACCATATTTATGGGGTTTGAACATGTTGATTGGGACACATCAACTCATATTGAGCTGGGTTTAACTACTAATCCATTAGGATCAATATATTGTTGAAAAGAGATTAGACAACTTTAATATAATCTCTTTTATAAATATAATCTAACAACCTTATATGACATATTAATATATATTAATTCCAAACCGATCACTTTTGTTTTTATAAAAAGCATAGTTTTATGTTCTGTCACGCAATAAAAATAATTGGAGAAAAAATTGTAATTTAAACTAAATGCAATTAAAAAGATATTATAGAAATTTGGAGAAAATTGGACATTTTTAATTCATCAAATTCATTTATTAGCATTTAGTATCGAGTGACACCGTGGCTTCCACGTAATTTCCTATTTATGTTTTCTTACATACATTGAATATTATATAAAATTTGGGCAAATTGAATTTCGATCTCTATCTTTTAAATAATTGCAAATTTCATCCTATGTCTTAGGTCATAGGTTCATGTTTACTTCGGTACTGTAAAAATAAATCAATAATAATTTAAAAAGTAGGTTCTGGGCGGTTATGTTTAATGTTGTTTATTGTGTTTTACCTTTGTAATGACATACAAAACTTACATCTAAATTTATAAACAAAATTCGTAATTTAATTGACAAGCGAAGATCATCGATTATTCGATCGTGTTCAAAAATTACGTCTTACTGTTATTATCATAAACCTATGGTTATGGTTACGATTAACATTATTGCTACTCTTTACTAAAAAAAGTTATGAGCTTCGACACATTTATTGTTATCGTTATTGTTAGTACCATTACATTTTGACAATAAGAGATTAAGGTAACCAATTTTTTTTTGACACGCTGCTAGCTATTATAGTTGGGTCATACGAGAGGTGAAAGTAACCATAATGTTGATGGTAAATTTGATAGAATTTATAGTTTTAGATAAACACAACAAAAACAATCTAATTACGAGATACATTTGTGATTGTGGTCTATTAGGATTGATCTCTCAATAGAATTTCATTACGATTTATAAATGCGACCAAAGTTTCACATCAATTAGATAAGAAGATGATGTTGAAGTATATAAATGAAGACAACTATTTTCATTGATATGAGACCTTAGAATGGTACAAAAAAAGAAAAGCTATTAATGGTGTCTACCCAAAGTGGACTATATCACACCATTGTGAAAATATTTTGAAGGATTTGTTGTCCTAACATGCTTGAATCAATTTTCATTACAAATCGGTAAACATCACCTTAGTTCAATCATTGTTTGTCCATTGATTAAGAATGATGGTTTTATATTTCCACTAAATCATCAGGATAAATCATTAGTTTAATTAGTTTGTATTTTGGTTGATATATATATATATATATATATATATATATTTGTTTATATACTTTGTAAGTTATTCTATTTTACTTAATTAGTTGAAAATTTGTAAATGTATTAATACTATCATAAACTTTTTTTTTTTAAAATTGGATCTAGCTAATTTTATTTGAACTTCAATCAATATGGCAATTTTGATATAGTAATAAACTTTCGAAAAATTGCTAAAAGAATATTCTAATTAATATATTAGTCAATATGATTACAAAATAAAAGCAAGTACAAGATTGATAAATCTTTAAAGAGAATTTATTTCATTGTTGATTTTGTTTGTTGGTGGGTCTTAATTAATTTTACGTTAATTAGATATTTGACTTCCACTAAAATTAATAAGTCTTCGTTGATTTATCTTTGAAAGGATTATGGCACATTTTTCTTTTGTAAAAGTTAAGCCAATAAAACGATTCAATTTTATATATATAGCATTTTTAAATACACCAAAATAAAAAATTATATATATATTAAAATTTGTTGGAATTATAATAACTAAATTTATGCATTTAGATGTAACATTCACTACAATGGAATAATAGAATGAAACAGAAAATACATAAATCATTAAAATGATATTTTTACTTATTTGATTGAATTTTCTTAATTGTTAGGGGTAAATTTCCAAAACTAAGTCTAGCATGTTGATTATCTCAATTTAGCTAATTCGGTATGGGAAATCATTGATGGCCTCATACTAATTTCATAATCCATACTTTTCAAAATCTAGTTGAATTTCTAAAGTAAGTATGCCATGTGAATTAGCTAACCCAAATCAATTTTATATGATTAGCTTGGCCAAATGGTCAACTTGATAAATCAAGTAAATTAAGCTGAAAAGTCGTAGTTTCATACCAACTCTAACTTTGACATGCAATCGTTAATTTTTACCTTATTGCTTGATTAACCAATTAATGCAACATCTTATGTCTAACATTTGGAATTCAGATTTTACTCCTAATGGTCTTAAGATTCTTTTGAGACCTGACAACGTCATTTTTTCTTGGGTTGAATTGCTTTTTCTAAGAGTGAAATACTCTCCTGACCACAACAAGAGGTTCTTTTAGCATGATTTGTTCTAACTCACATATTTTATTGCAAAATATTCATGAAGTTACCCAAACACAAGATTGATCCGAGTTAACCAAACATATAACCTTGAACTATGATTTCATATGTTCAAGAATTCTTCTCACATCTAGTTGTATCAATCTTGATTCATTCATGTATCTCTTATGAACTTGAACTTTCCACATAATTTATAAGAAAATTGCATTAGATGACAAAAAAATTTAGAAAAAAACAACTCATAACACTTTTTTTTTCATATTGTAAATTTGACAAATATGACGATAATCAGACGGTAATCTGATGATAATTAATCTACCTTTAAATTTGTTGTTTTTGAAAATTTGAAAATGTAAGTGACATGGACTCTATTAATATATCATATTTTTTTTTTTTTTACTACTTTTGTAAACTCTCCTAATTTATATGAATTAAGAAAACTTGTTAGGCAATAGTTAGGAAGATGGAATTGATTCAATTCTTTGAAAAATGTCAAACACATGCTAATAACCTGAATTATGAAAAGGGTTAGGTTGAGAGGTTTACCCAAGATATGAGTTATTCTCAATTTGGTAATTACTTGTGCTATTTATAAGTTGGTATAAACATGAGGCAATTTGTGGTAACAATGAGTGCAACAAGATAATAGTCATCATCTCAACTCCAAAAATTGTCGAACTCATAAAAAAAACTCATCACATTCTTGATTGGTTTCTTATCTTTTGCTTAATAATGATGTCATTCTTTGCAAGTTGAAAATTAATAATATTGCATATTGAACCCTAACTTAATAGGATTAATTAGGGCCATTTAGATAGGATAAATTTATAACCATAAAAATAAAAATATTTAGAAATGAATAAAATATTGGTAAGATCCGATATTTTTATTTTTTCATATTTATAAATATACTCAACAATTACTCTTTTCTAAATATATATAACACAATTCTATTTTTTTAAAATTATAAATCTTGTAATATTTTCTTTTCAAATATTAAAATTATCATTTTGTTTAATCAACTATTACTCCGGTTTGTGAAAGTTAGTATAGGTCAATAATATTGAAATAATCTTCATTCTTTAAGACTAATTAGATGTTAAAACACAATCTCTAACTTGACTTTTAATTTACATTTTAACACTATAAAATTAGTTTGAAAGCAATATTACACCACTAAATTCCAATCTTATCAAATACTTCATATCAACTTAAATTGACAACGATATTTTCTTACACACAAAATATAAAAAAAAAAATAATAAGGCTATACAACGCCTACAAATTAAAGTATTAAGTTTATACCTTTTTTTGTTTAATGGTATGACAATGATATTAAATAAAGTAACAAATTCTACATTTATCGTATATCAAATTATACGTCTTGGATGGATCATGGAAATGTTACATCACAATGATAATGATAATAATAATAATAATATATATAAATATGAAAGCATATAAATTATTAAATTAAAGAAAAAAAAAGAGAATTCAAAATGGTAGATTAAAAAAAATGGTTGCTTTTAAAATTTGAAAAGGTAGATGAATATTATAT
>JBBPDI010000032.1:17596971-17608475 GCA_037974545.1 Cucumis variabilis
CAAACTAAGTATTTTAATATTTTAGGGGAACCCATTTGCATCTTTTATTTATTTATTATCATTAGTAATTTTTTACTCTTCCTCAATAAAGAATTTCTTCTTTTATATATATATTCTGTAATAAACAAGATTTCTTTTGAATTTCATAGTACTTTCAACTAAATCTCAAGAAGTTGATTTAAACTTTAATACATCTAATCTCAACAAATGTCAGAGAAGGTATATGCAAAATAAAGAAATTTATAGGTTTAGTCTTTATAAGAACTGTGCAACTAATATATGTCTATTAATCTGTATTTAATAGACCATGATATTTTTTTTATTTTTTCTTTTGAAAAATTGATAATTTATTTCTTAGAAATTTGAATTTGGTGTGATTTAGTGGAATCTTTAAACTTTTAATTTTATGTTTAGAAAATAAATAAATTTTACAAAATATATCAAATAGGTTAACCATGGTCAACAACCTAACAAGAAACAATATAAAAAAAAATCAAATATTTAGTACAGATAAAATAAAAGCTTAGAATATCTATTACACAATTCTAAAAGATTAATTACAATAATTCTAGTATTTTTAGAATTAATAATTAAGTATGTAAAAATATTTTTTATATAGCAAAAATTATTAATAATATACCGATGTTGAATCTAAATTTTACCATATTTATAATTTTTTATTATATTTATTTGAGCCTAATTATTATATTTACCATAACTATTTTCAAAATTTTAGAATATAATGAGCATCAAATTGAAAGTTAAAAAATTCATTAGATATATTTTTTAAGTAAGAACCCAACTCATTCAATTCATCCTCCCTTAACCTTTGTAATAAATTAATAAAGAAAAAGGTGTAAAATAAACTTCCTATTGATTATTAATTTAAACATGGTTATATTTTATGAATTACTAATAGAATAAAAATTAAAAATAATAATTAGATTTCTTCATGTAATAAAATGAACCAAAATATTTATAAAATAGGGTAAAATTTTATATCAATATTCATATTTACTCGTTTTGTAATTTACAATAAATTTTCATAATTAAAAAATATATTAATTCAAATTGAAAAAGGTATATCTTAATTAGATAGGAATATTTTTAACATAATCTTCGTCAAACTTTCAAAAAAATCAAAGTCATAATAAATCGATAACATTCACCAAATTAGATAAAACAATCAAATCATAACTAAGCATGTTTTTATCAATTTATGTTGATTGTCAAATAAAATTGGAATGAAAAGAAATTAAAAAGATTTTGGGCTCCAAATTTTGCCCATTTGCCTAAATTGAAAAGCCCAATTTTTGGGCTTTTCGGTTTACACTTTTGATTCGAGGGAAATTGGACCATGTGAACACAAACAGCAAATTATGAGTTCCGCAAAAAAAATTTTAAATGGTTAAAAAATAAATATATGAAATACTCAACCTGAAAAATACAGTTGTTTAGCTAGACCTCAAATACATTGTAATCACAACAACATATGCTACATAAAAATTTCTCCAAAAAACATAATTATTAGAAAACTTGCCGTTAATTGGAAGATCCACCTCACGCTTGCAAAAATTAAAATCTCTACAAGTGATCACATATGTGCAATACACGATTATTTCAAATCTCTTTCTCTTCTTTAACTGCTTTACTTTGTATTGCTTCAAATGAACATCTGGACTTTGGTCGCTTTACTTTGCTCTGCTTACAGAAGAATTTCGCACGCCTTTAGTTCATATTCAAGTTATTTCGAAACGTATTATGTTTCTCATATAAATTTTCGAACGAACTAGTAATTTCTTCAAATTTAATCAGATTCTTTGACTCCATTATAGTCCTTTAGTTGTTCTGTTGATTCAAAGTTATTGTTTATGCTTTGTTCGTTCAAATTTCTTCTTCGAATATCGCCATACAAAGCATGGTTATGATTGTATTTTGGAAAAGTTGAATATTGCCATTGTTGTCTCTCTAATTTTGGAAGGTTAAAAAAAACGATATGGTTTGAATAAAAATTTGTTATTTTTTAATTATTTTTATTATTATTATAAAATAAAACGTACAACAATTATGTCCTCCATTTTAGGAGAAAAAAAGGATTGATTTGTATTATTTGTTTATGTTTTGAATGTTTATTATTTTATAAATTGTAGAAAATCTAAAGATGAGGAAGGAGAAGGGTCAAGGAGAAAAGCGAAGAAGTGATCGATTACGGTCTTTTGGATACCCTGGTTCAAAAAAACCATTGTCAATAGGAGCCCAAACTCTTTCAAGCTCTTCAGACAAGGTATTCATATATATTTTTTTGAGAACTTTTTTAAGTTTACCAAAGTTGTACATTTATTACGGGATATAATAGAACATACAATGGCCAACAGGTCAGAAGGCATGAAAGAACTTCTCCAAGCATTCAATAAGAGGGGGTGAAGGACCCTCCAAAGAACCAACCATACATAATTTAAAATTTGAAAATTTCTAATTTTCAAGTCAATTTGTAAACAATAAGATCGTGTATCTTTTAACAAATTCGTATTTTCTTTATAACAAAAGTTAACTTTCCACGTTTTGCATCTTTATAACAAAAGTTAACTTTCCATGTGTTTCCATCTTTATTGAATTGTTAGCCAAATTGGAGTCTTGATTTATAATTTGCTTTGATTTCTTTATCAGATTTGACACTAAAATAGAAAATGAAAAAAGTAGGCTAAATCGTGAAGACTATGAATAAATGGCCAATCTAAAATCAATTTTGGTATAATAATTATGAAAAATATATAAAGGATATTAACAATATCATCCTAAAATTTTAGAATTATGGTTGACATTATTTTAAGGGAATCAATCATTTATCACGATATTTATGGATGATAAAAATTTTCTTAAACTAATATATGAGCATTAAATGCATCGTAACGGGAGGAATAAAATCATTTTATAGAAAGAATCGTTAAATTAAGTATTTTAGAGAAGTTTTGATTTCAATTTATTATTATGTTAAATGAACCATTTTATGAAATGATGGTTAAATGAATAATTATAGGGGAATAAAATTTTCAAATTTTGGAGATCTTTCAACTAAACTTTTAAAATCAAAAAATAAAATAAATATTTATTACTATATATATAATCTTATGGATAGGAAAAAGAATGAATTAAAAATAAATTTTAACTACTTGATTTGAAACCTTCAGATTTGAAAATCTGGTATAAATTGGAGGCATAAATTTAGGGATGTTGATTCAATCATATCAATTCCCAAAATAAATATTTATTTAATATTTTTATGAAAATGAAGGATTTGCAAATACATTATATTCGTGATTCTGTGTTATAAATATTTATTTAATATTTTTATGAAACTGAACGATTTGGAAATACACTATGTTAAATACACTATGTTCGTGATTCTGTGTTATATTTTATTATTTTAACCTACACAAATACATTGTATCTGCGAGAAAGAAATTTCCCTCTATGAAGAATAAATTCGACTTAAAAATGGTAAAAAAATATCTATATTAGGTGATTTTGCTATAAATCAAAATAGTTTTGGATTTGCTATTTTTCAATTTGTTATTTATTATTTTTCCATTTTCCCGATTTTCTCAATTAAATATTTCTTTTAAGAAGATATCCTTGAATGAAGATTGGCTAAATGTTGAAGTTGCACAACAATTATACTAAGTTTTATATGTACCCTCATGATCATACCATTTTATTTTTCCTCAAATATATTATATCAAAGTGAGAGGAGAGAGAGATCCAAACCTCAAACCTTGAAGTTGATAGTAAAAATACTGTATTAGTTGAATTACATTTATGTTAACTGTCCTCAAATGTTATATACACCTGCATTGATCTTGCTAACTTGTATTTTATATTTTATAGATGTGTATTTCAAATATGTTCAATCCTATAAATTTGAATTTAATTGTTTTCTTATTCTTCGAAATAAAATAGGAATATACAAGTGCTTTCGTTTGCTAATTTAGTTTAAATATAAAATTACCTTTAATTTCTTATTAATGAAATTTCATCCAAACCCTACTTTCTAAAAACCAATATTTATACCTTTGTTGCGTCCATGTTCGAAACACTTCTCAAATTTAACCACCAACAATTTGCTACCTCGCACGCATGAGTCAAACAAAACAATCAATATCAAATATCATAAGTTGAATATGCTCGACAATTTGCAATTTTACACATAAACATGGAGATGATGTATGTTTTACTTAATACACTCGAATGCTTAAGTTAGTAATTACTTAAAGTAGTGGTGTCAAGCTTAGTACAATAATTGTATATTGTATACCCTAAAAATGAGGGCGTGTACTATTTATATCTTAGTATGAGAGAGGTGAGAGATAAGTTTAAATTTAATCATTTAAATATAGTGATAAATAAAACATTTATGGTTTTTATTATTGCTTAAATAGCTAAATTCATGAAGAAAATGATTAATTAACTTAACAACAAAACGCATTTTGTAGAATTTTGACTATTGATAAGTGTTATTTGTACAAACACCTAAAAAGTAAGTCAAACTCCATTGTGGAAGTATACACACCAATGATTGGAATCATGTTCTACTAAAGAATCAAACTCACAAAGTCTACACATAATTAAAAGCATTAGTAAGACACTTGTCAAAATTGCAAGCAATGGCAATTGTGGAACTTATATGCTAATAAGGTTTGCATTTCAAATAAATGAAAGTGAAAGGATAATTATAATGGACAACAATTTTAAGAATAATAATTAAGTTATAGTAACGTATTTTAAAAAATTATGAATATAGTAAAATCTATTAATTAGACTTTTAATTATTGTTAGACTTAATATTTACAACATGGTCTATGACAAATTTTGCTATATTTGTAATTTTTTTTAATAGTCATTTACATTAGTTTTTAAGTTACCTTCTCTCATGCATTGTGAGTAAAGGTAGAAACAAAAGTTCCATTTGTGTTTTAACAACCACTTTGTCAAGTACTTGATGTCATTTTGTTTTATCACTACAAGAAAAAGTATCTATTATGACAGTTGTATACATTTCAAATTAAAAGATAAAAAAGAAAAAAAATTATCACAAAAAGTCAAAATCCACGTTTTTGGCAGGAAAAGATAAAATCCAATCATGCGTTGTTTGTTGTCACAAAAGATATAGAAAATAATTTATTTATTAAAATGAAATTCATTTTAAATGAAATTTATTAAATCACAATTTCCTCCCTTATTAAATCCTCACCCTTGGCTCCGATTCCGACATCCACCCTCAATCCGACCACCACACATCCTGTATCCGAACGTCACCGACCATCTCGAACGTCATTCACCGAAAATCATTGCCCACCGTAGGAAAACATCATTCATCTCCAAACATCGTTCACTGCAATCGGCGGCGTTTCGTCAGGTTAGGTTTTTCTTCATTTTTTCGAAGATATCTTTCGCAAGTCTTAAGAATGTTTAGGGTTCGCTTGTATACATGCAAACATGAAATTTTGGTTTGCTACACCTGTGAATAAACAAATTTGTGGATTTTAATGTTAATATGTAATCTTCAAAATATTGTTGTTTGCTGATGGAAACACCAATTGACATTCCGACTTCTTTCCTACATAAAGGTTAGTACTTACTTTTATATACCCAAGACTCTTTCTTATTTATAACTTTTTCCATTTTATTTGGATTTTTAATTACAAGTTCTTTTGGAAATTATTTATTTATCTAACAATGTTGAGAAGATTATAAAATGTTCGCCACATTTTTTATGATTGAAATTTTGGTGTTTTTTTTTTCTTCTTCTTCTTCTTCTTTTTTGGCTTCTTTCACTTTCTGAGGGAAGAAAAAGAAAGAAGTAAAACATTTTATTTTTTATTTTTTATTTCACTAATAATACTTTTCAACAAGAGTATTACATAAATGTAACAAGAGTAATTTAGTGGGAAAAAATTGCGTATGGAAGTTGTTTGTGAAAATGCCTGAGAGAGAAAAACAATGTTTTTTAGGATGTGGACTGTGGCTCTGTTTTATACAATTTTTTTTCTAAGCATATTTTGACTGTGGAACTGGAAAGAAACTTTTGGAATTGAACCCATTTGCTTTAATTGCACAAATTGCTAGTGGAAGGATTTGACTGCAACTCATTCCATCTAAATAATGGTTTGTTATTATTATTAGACTATCTGTTCAATCCTAGTGTAAATTATTAGAAACTTCCTGCCCTGAGTTTGGTATTTACCCACTAGCTTTTCATGGTTGAATTTTCAGATCTATTTGAACTATCAACCTAGATTTGTAACTTCAATGTTAGGGCTTTGGCGAAAGAAAATGCTAGAACATGAATTTGAACTGAACTATATACTTATTAATCTCTAAAAAGTATGGTAGTGTGATCTATAACAGTTTGAGGAAGATTCTAAGGATTAAGAAATGGTGGAGTTTGAAAGGAAGAAATCAAAATTTCCAAGAAATGAGCAAACGTAGTAAAGAAGAAAATGGGAAATGGTGAAATGAACGAGTTGCACTAAAATTAAGTTTTGACAGGTTCCATCTCTTTGCTACCTTCTCATACTCCGACAAAGATGGTAGTGCATTAAGAAACACGAGAATCTTTCTTCTTTTTGCTGTCAAAGTTACTATTGTTTGTTAAGTTTTGTTGTCAAAGTTACCATTGTTTATTAAGTTTTGTTGTCAAAGGGTTTGGTTAAGAAACACGAGAATCTTGTTTTTTCTTTTGAGTCTCCTGAAAAATGTTTCATAGAGAAATTCATCAACCCTCATAAGGAGCAGATTCCAGGATTGTTGGAGTTGTATGAAGAGAAATTAAGGATTCTAGAAGATGAACAAGTTCAAATTCCTTAAAATTTTAATATTTAATTGTTTTGTTAGTTGATATGTGTAGTGACAACTAAAATTTATGGATTGAATTGGTATCTTGTTCGTATCCCTCTTTTTGTTCATCCTTAGTTTGTATCTTTTTTATGGCTTCTGCATTTGTTGTATTGTGTTAAAATACATAATTTTTTTGAGACTAGGATTTCAGTAAAAGGTAGGTTACAATACATATTCTTTTTGATAGTTAGAAGTTGAAATTAATGCGATTTGTATTAAAGATGACAAGCTTAGAGGGAGAGAGTTAGTTTCTTGTTTCTGTTATTTTTTTTTTGTTCATATTGATTTGTTTTATATCGAACAATTAAGTTGAAATATAATTCAAGTCTGTTAATTGAAAAATATTGATCATTATTATTTAATTTTTGTTTTTTGTTTACTATGATTATAGGGTTCTATTCTCTTTATTGTGCAAGGACTACTCTGGTTAGTTATTGTTCTATATCTTTGCTGAAGACATGATACTGATAATGGTGATTTGAACATTTGACTTGAGAATGACTACAACACTGCCTCATGGAAAATTTTCATGTAAGTTCCTCTCTTCAATAATTAAATATCTTCTAAGATAATGAACATAAATTGCATGTTTTCTGAGATAAGATGATAGATACGTGTCAAATATTTCCTTATTTATTGAACACATGGATGTATGGGTATGGCTGAGAGAGTCGAAGATATAATGAATACTTTAATCAGTTATGTTGGATTGCCAGAAGAAGCGATTGTTTTCTAGGATTTTCTGGTGATTAAGTTTCATTTTTGCAGAACGGAGAATTAGAACCATACATAAAATCTAAACCTATACCAGAGCATAATGGTGAACCGGTAAAAGTGGTGGTGGCACACACATCAGGACACAGTTTTCAACTCAAGGAAGAAAATGGTATGTATAAGGGGACATTTAGTGGCATGTGTGAATTAAAAGACAATTTTCCTTTTTGTTTTCTATTTTGATCTCAGTATTTACATCGCTCAAAAATTGAAAACTTGACTTCATTGAAATATGAAATTGAATATGTCACTTTTGGTTTGTGTTCTTGCATTGCAGCTATGTTGAGCATGATCCAAATAAAGTTGTTAGTGGAGTGAAAATAAAGATTATTATGAATTAGTTTATGGTGTGCAACCATTGAAATTGATTGGGAAGACCTACCATATTTAAGCTTTGTTTGATAACCTTTTGTTCTTATTTTCTCACAACTTTTTTGTGAACTTTTCACCTTCCTTGAAAACACATTTGAATCCTAAGCCATATTTAAAAAAAAACATAAAAAAACAAATGAAGTTTGTAAAAACTACCTATTTAGCTTTCTAACTTTTGGCATGGTTTTTGTCCTTTTGAAAATGTTTTCTTTTTTAAAAAAAGCTGGTGAATTACACATAGTGAAAGTAGTGTTTATAAGCTTAATCTAACTTTTGTCAATGTTTCTTGATGTTTTAAAAGGGTTTTCACATTTATGGAGGCTCTGGTTAGTAGTGAGGTTTGGGATGCTGAATTCTAGGGATATTGTCTTTGGTCTTTTCATTTCTATCACCGTGGGCATTTAAAATTTATTTATTTTCTATTTTTTTTGTAACCTTAGCCGAATATCTATGATTGTTCAATACTTATGAGTAACTCTTGAGCTAAGTCAATGAGATTCTGTGTGTAAATTAGTTAATTAGTCGTTTGACATTTAAGGATTTAATTGATTTTGATCATTCAATGTCAATTTTTGAAATGGGTAATGGATTCTGGGTCCAATATTATGTTGCCTAAGTTGGTTTCTACTTTATTAGGTTGGTATTGTTGCTCAACACTAATTGGTTTTTGTTACTGCCTTTATAGTCTCTAGGATGCATCCATTAGTATGTAACATGTGAGTGACACTTCGATATTTGTTAGCATATTTACTCTTTAATCTAACTTCATTTCATTATCCATTCGAGAATGTAGAGAGGGTGCATATCTAATTTTCTTTCTCGTCCTGACAATTGGCTCAAAGTTACTCATTTGGAAGGATTCTAATTTTGTGAATGATATTTTGCCATATTGTATTCAGATTCAATTTCAATGATGCAAATTTTATATTTTTAGAAATACGATTCTTGTATTTCTGTTGGAGGGTCTGTAAGATAACTGATAATACATTAGCTATCTTACTAGTACTTGGAAAGATTGTGAAAAACTGAAAAGATCGGCGCTAAGACCCCTTTTTACCTTCACAATATTTGATGGTTATCTTTATATCATGTGTGGACGCTTGTTACTTCTGAAGTTTGATAGGAAGTTTTGTGGGATGACTAGGTGAATTGATTTAGGTGTACAAACTTTTTGTTTTTGTTTACTCATGAATTGATTTGCTTTGGAAATGTTCTTTAGTCATACTCTAAAATGAAATTTTGTTTTCTTACTAGGTTTGGAAGAAATCATTGGAGCAGTGAAGCAAACTTGGAGCAATTGATTGATATAAGACTTTTTGTATGGTTGGTAGCAAAATCTTGATTCCAATGTACTTATTTTAGGCTTGTTGGTAGCTATAGATGTCAATGTTTATTCTTTTTGTATGTAAGCTACCTTTTAACAACAAAAAAAATGGTTATTAGTCAATGTGTGTACGAATATTACAAAGTGTATTATTACGTATATATATTAAAGTGTTGACTTTTGTTTTCATATGAGTGTAATGTATTAAAACATTATTGTCATTAACCTGGTTAGTGTAATGGCAGAACGATAAGAAGAATAGGAATTGAGGAATATACGATAGGGAAAAAATGTAGTAATTAATGAATATACGACAAAAAAAATGTCATAATATACGAATTCGTGATATTTTGTAAATGTTGTCAATATCGAAACAATAACAATTTAATTTTATAAAAACTGTCACAATTGACTTATTCTTGATAGGAAAAAAAATATCATAATATACGAATTCGTGACATTTTTGTAGCTGTCGTCAATATAAAAAAGATAGCATTTTTAAAAAAAGATAATATATGATTGACATATCCTTAACAAATAAAAAATGTCATAATAAACGAATTCATGATATTTTTGTAACTGTCGTTAATATTTATTTGTTGTCATAAAATAGTAATTAATGACATTTATTTTCTGTCACGAAAAAATTTATTGTAATAGTTTTTTAAAACTGTCATGGAAGGATTTTCCATAACAGATGATACTATAACGTTAAATAACTCATAGATTTTATTTGCGACATAAAATAATATAACGACCATTTTTATTGTAGTATGTCATATCATTGTTTATGTTTTATATATTGTGAATTGAATTTGATCGTTAGCACACACCATGTTGAATAAATTAAATTAATTTGACATTTAAAAGTAGAAATTTAAAAGTAAGCAACGTGTCATGGACGTCACCATCGAGAAGGAAGAGAAATATTGTTTTTCATTTTCTTACCAAATGTTACAAATGAGAGACTATAATTGAATACTACACTACATTTGACACCTAATACCTAAAACATTCTAATATTTCTAATATCCTAATAATGGATAAGTAGAAGGTTATCCAACATTTTTTAAAAATATTCTTCTTCCTATGAAATTTGCAAAACCAAATATTATCTTATGGCTAACATTCTTGACCACTCTCAACTTGGAATGCTTTACACGAAAATTTCTTTTCAAATGATGTCAACTTTTTTCTTTTCTTTTAAGCAAATATCAATATACTACTTCATTTAAACCTTGACTTCATTTATTTAAACCTTGAGTTGATAATTGTATGGTTTTAATTTTAAGTTCTAAATTTTCAAAAATATATCAATAAAAAAAGTTATGTCAAAACTCATAATTATATCAATTAAATTCTTACACTTTCATATATGAATTAGTTTTAATTTTTAAAATAATTTTATATAAGAGTCGTTGCTCTAATCTAATCACTTTTTTTTTTTGTTAAACCAACATTTAAAGAAGGCTACATATGTTCGAGAATTAATAAAATAAGGTTTTTAAAAATAATTGTAATGAAAGGTCTAAATTATTTAACTATAAGTTTTACATTAGGTAAATGAAATTTGAGGATTAAGTTGATGCACTTATTAGGTTCAAATTTTAATTAATACAACCCCTAGAGAGCATAAGTTAATACCCATGCCTCTCAAAACATACTTATTTTAAATAGTTTTGAAGCCATGAAACCAAACTCTACACAATTAATTATCATTCTTCTCATGGAAATTTGAATTTTATTATTAGATATGAAAGGTGTTAGTGGATCCACATTCCACAATTATCTTTCAAGTGGATCCACATTCAATTTACTTTCAAATTACAGATTTCTTTGATGCTAATACCTTTAAGCGCCTCGAATGTAATGACAGACACTACTAATTTAAATATCTATGCCAAGTAACAAGAATTGTTAATCAAAGTTACCCATCTACGACTATGATAGTTTCTTTTAATTCATTAACGCTCTAATTAAAACAAAAAATGGTAGAGATTCACAATAATGTTTTAACCATTTCCTACAATCGTTTCATACGTATTTTTCTTTACCCCTCTCGAAATAACTGCCAACATACAACCATAGTAATATTTATAAATATATGTATGATTACATATAGCAGTTTCACTTTACTAGG
>JBBPDI010000032.1:17706625-17716644 GCA_037974545.1 Cucumis variabilis
GGCGGAGAGAAATGGAAGCGAAGCGATAGAGAGAAGAAGAGAGAAAGATAGGGTTTAAAGAAGAAGGGGGAGATTTGTTGTTTGGTGGTCGAGAAAGAGAGGGAAAATGGGGAATTTATAAGGCCGGAAAAGAAAAAGCCTACTGGTCCTCTGAAGTTCAAAAAGAATCAAAAACGCCTAAATTATAAATAATATTTCTTTTTTCTTTTTCAATAAGAATAATTAATAAATCCTTCCTTTTGGCGTATTTTAAGCAAAACGTTGGGATACAGATTCCATTTAATAATTCTTTTCTTTTTGTCTTTCTTCCATTTTTCTTAAATTTAAAAAATATTGTAAATACCAAAACTATTGATACTCACACAATAATACTAAAATTTCTTATTCCATTGATAACTATGCATGGAAAGTGTGAGTTAAACCTTTTTCTTGTTTGCCTCAATGAGATAGTAGTCCATCACTTAAAACATCAATTTCATACTTATCAATTGTGGATTCTAGAAGTTCATGACTTTTAATGTTGTAATAATAAGCTTAACCTTTTTTTTTACCGGTAATAAAGTTTAGTTTATAGTTCACAGAAAAATGTGACATGTACAAACAAAGAAGATCATTACTCATGCAGATGTACTTGTCACACAAGTCTAAGATGCTTAATTTATTAAGGAAAAATTCATGGATAAACTTTTCAAAGTTACATTCATTTTAACTCTAAACTTATTTTTCTTTTGAAAATTATCTTGAGAAAAGTTTATTGGTTTGGAAAAAGCCTAAAAGTTTAATTATGACCAAATAGCATCCCATTCCCAAATCAAATTTGTATAATCTTCACTTCTTGAATAGATGGACTTAGAATTTTTTCATATAATATTAAGCTGTGATATGGAAAAAGAGGAAAATAGGATGCATTGGTGGATTAGTGTTTGAGAGAGTTTTGTATATCCACGGCTCCAAAGTAAAGACTTAGAATTCGGTTTTTACATCTTCCAATAAGCATTAAAAAAAAACAAGGAATTTAATTATACCAAATATTCCTTTAACTTTAGGATAAGTTTTTAATGGATGCTCTACACTTTGAAATATTCATAATATATTACCATTGACCTTTGAAATTCGTTTTAAAAAGTATTTTAGGGTTTTGAATTTATTACAAAAATCAGTGAAAATCATTTAGAAAAATTTAAATTTGAATATATATATATATATATATATATATGATATTGTGTATAAAGATTTACGTAGATCTAAAAAAATACAACATGGATGAGTTTTAGGTCAAAGTTGCAACTTTTTTAGAGCGAACTCTAAGTCTATTTTTATGTTCCATGTAAGTTGTTCTATTTATTGCAAATAAAACATATATTTTGAATTCATCCAAGGGCATGATGATACAATTAGAAAGAAAAAACTATCAAAATTGTGACAATTATTTGTAGTTAATGATGGCAAAATAATTCTTATGGTACACTTTTTAACATTTATCTTTAAGTTATTTTGAAACAGTTATGAGACACATAAATTGTTTGATTTTAAGTAATTTTTATCAGATAATGAAAATGACTTTTGAATTGTTTTCTCATGGTGTTTCAGTAGACAATTCAAACATTCCAATTTGACAGATGGGTAGGAGATTATATATATATATATATATATAGAACTTCTTCTCCATAAAGTTTCATCCCTATTTTCTTACTTTTTCCCATAAAGTTCAATCCCTATTTCCCTAGAAATGATTATGGGCTCTCTTGACTTGAATTAAATGTATGGTAGAAAATGGTGGTCCAATTTTCAAAGAGGAAAACGCTTCTTCTTGGAAAGCTATTGGTAAGATTTTTTGGCAAAAAGATTTTGGTAATGAGGGAAGGAAGGCATAAAGCATTCTTTGCCTTTTCTAAACACACATATATATTAATTATTATTGTTCTTATATTAATTAAATCTTGAAAAGGATTGACCAAATATCTCAAATTTCACTTTGATCCTTTTCTTTTATGAGCATATTCCCAAATCAATGGTTGACATTACTAAGCACATTGTTATCTTCACTTTTTCTTTTTTTTTTTCTTCATTGATATTATTGATCCATGTAGCATTGTGTTCCACTAAGCTACTTTTCTAAAATCCCTTTATTATATATATGAATAGAATAACCTTTAATGGCATACAAATTTATAAGTGATACTAAAAGCTTGTGTCCAAAGCAGACAATAATTTCATAATAATGTACAAATATGTGGAGATCCGTTGTTATTACCAAAATGCTATCAAACTTGTGCCTTTGACTTAACTCATTTTGGTAAAATCTTCAAGTGTTCAATAAAAAGTGGTGAGCGCCCTGGAGGATATAGTCATAGTTGAAAGGAAAAAAAGTTGGCTTGAATAATACCTAGACAAATAAACATTTATTTGAGCAAAGAATTAGTGATCCTTCGTTCTTTAAGGGAAAGATTGTTGAAAATCATTACAAGAATTCAGACTTCTCGCGAAGCCAAAAAAGACGTCGCTAAAAACAATGTTGTCGTTAATCCACTTTTGCCGACGTATGCCATAATATGTCGCAATATGGCACTTTCCGCGACGTTTGGGATCACGATGTCGCAGAAAGTTTACTAATTAATTTGTCATTTTATCTTTCCGCGACGTGCTTCACGGAGACGTTGCGGAAAGTCGAAACGTTTCATTTCATAGCAGACTTTCCACAACGTCCCTCTCCCAAACGTCGCGGAAAGGTGAATATTTAATTTGTTATTTAGACTTTCCACAACACCTCTTCGAGAGACATCGTGGAGAGTCCAACTATTAAATTAAATGATAACCTTTCTGCGACGTACATCATAAGGGCGTTGCAAAAAATCTCCAAAGAAACGTTTTGAATTTTTACGACGTCGTGTCCTCACACGTCGTGGAAAGTTGAACAATGGATTTAATATTTAGACTTTCCGCAACGTGCGGGCTTGAGACGTCGCAAAAAGTGGAAAGTAATAAATTTAAGATTAACTTTCCACGACATTTGCTTGAGGACGTCGCAGAAAGTCGAATAATGAATTTATTACTTTCGAGTTTCCGTGATGTTTGACCTAGTGACGTTGCGAAAAGGTTCTTTTCTGCAACGCCGCTCTGACACACGTTACGAAAAGTCAAAAGTAATAAATTCATTATTCGACTTTCAGTGACGTCCTCGAGTAGATGTCGCAGAAAATTACAATAATCTGCAACATCAACAACTAAGCGCGTCGCAGAAAGTGCCATTTCGCGACGTTTTTGAAGACGTCGCGAAAAGTGTTGGCTATTTCAACACAGGCTTTTTGCAAACTCACGGAAGAGAAGGAAATTTGAGAGAGAAAGGGAGAGAAGGAGCCATTGTCGTCGCTGTCACCGCCCACTGTCGTCGTCACCGCCCATTACCACCGTCGTTAAGGTCGTTTTTTTTTTTTTACATATCGCTGTGTAAAGTGTATGTATATGTATATGTAGGTTTGTTATGTGTATATGTTTAGGGTGTAGGTATATGTATATGTAGGTATATGTTTATTGTGTATGTGTTATGTGTATATGTTTAGGGTATATGTATATGTAATGTGTAATGTATATATATGTGTTTATGTAAGTATAATTTTATGTGTATGTGTTATGTGTATATTTAATGTGTATATATGTATGTGTAATGTGTAATGTATATGTATGTATAGTTTAGTGCATATGTATATGTATGTATATTTTTTATTGCAATTAGAAAATTATACAAAATTTAAATAATGTATGGATTTAGAAAATTTTATAAATTTCGATTAAATGTAAATACATTATATTTAACAATAGTTTAAGGTTTAGTAAATTTGAGATAAAGCTAAGGGGTCTTTATCGAATTTGATATTGAATATGAATTTCATATTCAAATTGCAATTGAATTTCATTTTCAAATTGTATTTTAATTTTTAAAAATGTTAAATAGCATAACTAAAATGGAGTATGTATAAAAATAATATAACATATTTATTTGTTAGGCCTTTTAACGAGATGGACAAGAGTTGGATGAAAATTGGGGATAGGTTTTCTGTTGAGTACAGAGAAGGAGTTTTTTGGTTGCAAAGCATCACACAAATAATTATGGAAAAATAAGGTGTCCGTGCAAGAAGTGTATGAATTCAAACTAAGACTCCTTAGAAGATAGGCAACATCTATTAATCACTGGAATAGTCTCCTCCTATATAAACTGGATGTATCATGGAGAGCCCGTGACCTTGAACATAGGTATACAAACATTTAATGAAGGAACGAGTAGTAGTTACCCAATAATTGATGAAGGGACTAGCAGTAATTCCATAGTTGATAAAGGAACCACCAGTAACTCAGTTACTAAAGAAAATGAAATGTTGAATATGTTGCATGATTTACAAGCTGGTATTGAACAAGTAGAAGAGAGGGAGGAATGTTTAGATTTAGAAGAACACAGAACAAATAACGTATTTAAGGAGTTACTAAATCAAGCAAGTTGTGAGTTATACCTCACCTGTTCAGAATTTTCGTCACTAAATTTTTTGGTTAAAATGATGCACGTTAAGGTTCTCAATGGTTGGAGCAACAAGTCATTCGATATGATGTTAGAGTTAATCAAACGTGCATTTCCAATGTGTGGTACTAACATCCCTAGTTCATTCTATGAAGCTAAACGAAAATTGTGTGATTTGGACTTAGGATACGAGACTATTCATGCTTGTAAGTATGACTGTGTATTATTCTAGAAGGTGTTCGAGGACTTACAACAATGTCTGACTTGTGGTGAGTCTTGATATAAGATTAATTCCAATAGATCGAGAAACAAAATTCCACAAAAGGTATTACGTTACTTTTCGTTGGTGCCAAGATTACAACGATTGTTTTTATCGCAAGAAAGTTCGACAGACATGCGATGGCATAAGGATAAACAAGTGGAAACATAGGATGCGTTGAGACATCCAGACGATGTAGAGGGATGAAAACACTTTGATTATGAATTTTCTGGTTTTGCATTGGAGCCACAAAATGTTCGTTTGGGGTTAGCTTCAGATGGATTCAATCTGTTAGCTTCAGATGGATTCAATCTGTTCGGTCATATGAGTACCTCGTACAGTATGTGGCATGTGGTGTATATTCCATACAATTTGCCACCATAGAAATGCATGAAAGAGTCAAACTTTTTCGTCTCATTACTCATTCTCGATCCTAAATCTCCTGACAGAGAAATTGATGTATACCTACAGCCATTACTTGAGAAGTTAAAAAATTTATGGACGGTTGGTATGCATACGTATGATTGTCTAACGGATCAATATTTTCAGTTGTGTGCAACATTAATTATGTTGTGATACTAACGTTTATTTGTTGTTTTGTTGATTTTTATGTCTGTAGAAATGAATTCTAACTTTCTGAGTAATGCGCATGAGAAAGACTATTTCCTTAATCTTGACGCAGTGGATAACGCGAGTGGTTCATCAACAGTAGGTGACTCTTCAGATTCGTAATAATTAGCATATTTAATACAATTTCTCTCTCATCTGATCATGGCTATAAGTTATGCTTATTGTATATAATAACAATCGTTTTCAGTAGATCCCTCTCATTTAACTCCCACTGTAAGAAGAGTATGACAACATTCTAGAAACATATATGTCGAGCGATATGTACAGCAAAATGAGAGAATTCTCATTTCCATCCCTTGGAGGGGACAGGCTTGTCTGGGCACACGTTCCTCATTTCAGTTGCACGATTGGTGTACTGACACGAGATACGTTTCCTATTCAGGCTCTGAAGTGGGCAAATGTATCACCAGAGTACATAGAGGTCGTCAAGGGTGGCCTAACGGTAAGTCTGTAAATTCATAAACATTTATGTATGTTTCTATTTCTCTATAAAAGTTTTACTGACTTGAAATCTATTTCTTTTGTAGCAATTTTTCTTGTTTGATCTAAATGATCCAGCACTAAATCGGTTTGTTGAGCATCAAAGGCTCACCATGTGGAAGAAATTCAGGGCAAGTAACCATCACCATTTTAAGAAATTTAGCAATCCTAAACAAGCACGAGCAAACCCACCTCCAAGATTGGTCAATCGGGTGAAAGATTGGCATTTTCTGTGTGACCACTACATCACTTGACAGTTTTAGGTAATTATTTATATACTTTAATGTTACAATATTTTATTTATTTGAAAGTATAACATTTTGATCATCGTCATTTTTTGGAATGTAGGAGCAATCAAACATGTGTAAGGTTGTTAGGGCACAATAGCCTTACAACCACAGGAGCGGCACAAAGTCGTTTCTTCAGAGACAAGTAGAGATCACTGAACTGCATGGTCGTGCAGTAGATCATGTCAAGTTATTCAAAGAAACACACGCTAGTAGTAGTGACGAGTTCATTTCACCTGCTGCAGAGAACACTTTTGTAAGTTTTAGAAAACTTTATCTTTGGTTATACTTTTAATTCTATATTTTAAAATCTGATCATCTCTCAAACTTACAAGCTTTTGTTGCGTAGAATCAAATGGTGAAACTTTCGTTTTAGCCTGTCCCAGAGGGTTCTGAACCACTAATCGAGGACGAGATATATGAAACAGTTTTGGGTAGACGACCGGACTACTCAAAAGGTCTTGGTTAGGACTCAAAACCCAAGTCTAGGACTGTCGTTTTATTTTCTTCCTCTAGTATGTATGACTACCAGACACACATAGCGGAGGTTAGCAATCTCAGAGCGAGCCTTGAAAACGCTAACCGAATGCTCCAACAACGCATGGAAGGAGGAGCGAGATCGACAAATGACGAATGATGCACGACAAATGCAAGAGATGAAGAAGATGCTCGAAGAGATGAGTCAGGCACAGAGAGGCCCGTGATCACTTGGGTATGCACTTTTCAATATTTAATTTGTTTAACTTTCCATATGTGATATTCTATCAATACTTTCATGTTATTTGTAGGTTTGGCATCCATTGCACTAGAGCATTAGATTTTAAGTTTTTTTTTTAATGTAATGTTTTGAATTATGTAATTAAACTTTTGTATTGAACATATTTAATGTATCATTTCATTTTGTAATGAATAATATTTTCATTTTAATCATTTTACTACAAATTTTATTACATCGGACTTTAGTAATGAATAAATATTAAAAAATAGTAATAATAAAAATTTTAAAAAATAAAACAAAACAAATAAATAAATAAATAAAACCCTTTTGCGACGCAGACGTCACGAAATGCTATCGTGGCGTAACATCGCGGACAACTTTCGTGACGTCGGCGTCGTAAAAGCCTTCCGCGACATCGACGTTGCGGAAGCCATATACGACATACTGGACCATGCACGGGAGAAAGATTCATCGACGTGGGAGCGAACTACGTCACATAAAGTATCCCTGACGGGCTTTCCGCAACATGGATGTCGACGTAGTGTACAACGTCATGGTAGCCTTCAGTGACGTTTTTTAGGGTTTTCTGCGACGTTACCCTGCGTTGGGGAGGACCTGATTTATTGTAGTGAATAGAGACATAAGTTTTCCATTGACCGAATAAGATGAGGATTATGGGTATGCAAATACGGAGCAACATTTTCATTAGTATGATGCCTTCCAGATGATTTCTTAAAAAGGGTTGTCTAATAAAGCATGTAACAGTATATGAAGTTACAACAATTCCAAAAACATAAAAAAAAACACAAAAGATAAAGTAAAAGCTTAATACAAAGTTTGATAATCTAGTTCGATGCAATACCACCTATGTATGGGGTAGCCTGCAAGTGGGAACAAGAACATTAATCTCTCTAAAAAAGTAAAAATAGATTTTATTTCCTAAATACTGTTATCAAAGTTAAAAGCAATAATTATAACTAAAGGAACAGTAAAAGGAGAGAAATTTACCACAACAACTTTGATGAACGCTATTTTAATGAAAATCACCTACTTCTAGAGAGCTTTTATTCTCAGATGAAGAGATTGATTTATTAAGATTCAAATGAGTACAAGTTTCTAAGTATGCTAAAATCAATACGATACAAAGCATATATAATAAGGTCTTCACACGATGCTCCCCTAGCTAGATTGGCACTCCTAGTAACATTTATATAATTACTAGACATCATGCTCCCCTGATATTAATAGTCAAATATTCATATTGACTAAGTCTTCCATAATCTCTTCTCTTTCACCATATCCATGGATCAAACTTTTTATGAATTGAAGTATTCAACACTACACACAAAATATATTATTCAATTGAAGGTAAAGACTTACCTTGCAATTGAATATCTTGAATGAGGTATACGACTACATAATTTTTCCTCTTGATTTTTTTCTCAATACAACTATCAAGGTTGTCGAGGAGTTATTTATAAGAAAGGTTCATGGCAATCCAGACATGATCCAGTGATTATCCCCCAAGAAACTGACTAAAGAATCTAAGAATGACATGACGATAAAGATTGCAATATACTATCTTTTTACTATACATACATACATACATATATATATTAGGCCATTAACTACCTGATCATCAAATCCTCGATAATCTGATATAATAAAAAAAATTTGACGACAAGAATTTGCAATATAATTTCTTTAATAATCTTAACTCGGAGGATATTTTAAAATAAACATAAAATATATTATAAAAAATACATCAATCTCCAACTTTAAATGAAACCACTTTCATTTGGAATACTTAGACTTCTTTTAAGTGAGAGAATCTATTATGAAGATGTGATAGTCAATATAATCGAAAGACCACCTTACGGTCGTCGATAAGAAACACCTTACAATCTTACATATCGACATTAATAAAATCTACACTCTCGACAACCTTACAAAGGCGAAGGTGTAACCATAAAATCACATGATGATATGTATATGACATTTTTCAAGTGGAAGATAGACAAACATCTCATAGGACAATCCCCACAGCAACCTTCAAAAACTAATATAGCAGTACATCCCAACTCCAAATCTCAAACTCTAAAAGTAAAATTAATATAATGAGAGTTTATGCTCAACGAATTAAATATTTTCTTCGGATCGACCTTTGTGGAGAAAAGTGGAAGATAAAATGGGAAAGAATAAAAAAACTAGTGGTGCTCTTAATTCGTAAATTTGACTGCAAAATATTCTTCTATTCACTTTGGATTAGTTTCATTCAAATATTTTCATATTTTTCCAAAACACAATGGCATACAATTTAAAATGTCAAAGCATATAGTATTTTCTTGGAATACTCTTTTTCTCTCTTTTCCTATTTTTCTTCTTTTAATTCATTAGAAGGTTTCAATATTAAAAAGATATTACGTATAGTCTATTATCACTAAGTTATGCTAATATTGACTTTTCTAATGTTTGATATAATTAATAAAATTAAATTAAAAGTTTAGTTTTCACATGAAACGTGAAAACGTGAGCTATTTACAACCTTTTTAACCTGAGTGAAACGTGAGCTATTTTTAACATGTATAGTCAACATAAAATAAAATTGATTAAATTCTAAGTTTACATAGTCCATTAGAATTTATAGTTGTGTCTACTAGCTATAAAAAGTGTATGTTAGATCGTTTCTAACTTTTAAACTTTCTACTAAGTGTTAAAATTGTCCAATAAATATGTGAATTTAAAATTTCATATTCAATAAAATTTATAATATGTTAAACATTTTTAAGAATATTTAACCCGATCTAAAAGTTAAATGGAAAAAAACTCTATAAAATTAAACTTGAAGTTTGTTCTTTGTTTGTTTTTTAAAAGATTGTTTTTCGAGAATAATAAGAAAATTCAAACTATTTACCTTGTAAAATAACACAAAAACTTATTATAATTGATTTTTACGGTAAAGTATTAATAGTTTATTAATTTTTCCAATTTTCATGATTACCCTTTTTCAAACTTTTTTAAAGATTAAGGGTGTGTTTGGGGTAAGAGTTGAGTTATGGGGGGTTAGGGTTATGATAAAACTAGTTTTATAATAATATGTGTTTGGGGGAAGGGTTATGTGAGTAGTGTTATGAT
>JBBPDI010000032.1:17739619-17750989 GCA_037974545.1 Cucumis variabilis
TGGGCGGCGGGGGAGAAGAGGGAGGGGGTTGAGAGGGAGAGGGAATTAATGGATTCCATTTTTGAATTTGGGGAAAACTTAGGGGATTTTGATTGGGTATTTATAGGGATTGTATTTTATTTAAATGGGGGCAAGTGGGGGAGATGGACGAGTTAACTTAATGGAGGAGGCAGGATGGAGGAAACCGTGTATAAATTGACGGCTACGATTTTGTTTTAAATTGATTGGGAGGTGAAACGTGTCTTTATCTCATTGTTTCCTATGTTTTGGAATTTCTCTACCCCCTCCCGTCTCTAATCATGAGATGTGAGATCAGATTTGTGTAATGTTGTAATTAAACTATATAATATGGAGTTTCTTTAGCTTTCCTACTGCTGCACGTCGGTAATCGCTTCTTTTATATATAATCATTATTCAAATATGATTTAAACTAATCTCCTATCCCTTCCGAGTAATTAATAATTATATCAATTTTAATGTTTGAATTTTGTACCTCAAACTTTACTTATAGTTATATCACTAAAACACGTAGTTTACTTTATATTATTTATTATAATTGTTTGTTTTGTAGAATTGATATTTTTTAAAGTTAATCAACGCATTGATGGTTTTTAAAGTGAAGAGATGTAAATGTTTAAAATGATTGGTTTTATGAAAATAAAGTTTCGCATTATATTAGGTGAACGAAACAAGTGCAAAGGTCGATTTGTATTTATTTGTGAAAATAGTCTTTATTCTATGTGTAAGTTCAAGATATGTTAAGATCACCTGCAGATTTAGTATAGGCCCAGAGGGGACTCGAGCCTCCCTCAACTTTATTGTCTTTATATAATATGTATAAAGAAAACCAATTACTACTCAATATCTATAAGTAGTTTAGTGGTAATAATGCTTGTCAACCCCCTTCCAACTAGAGTTTAAGTCTTACTTGTGTAGTTTTTTTCCAGATTTTTATTTTTTCTCTAAGTTACAACTCGAAGTCCCCCGTCAATAAATTTTCTGGATCCGCCACTGGTTAAGGTGATGATGTAGTTGAGGATCCACATGGTAAAGATGGAGAGACCTCACCTACTTCAAAACATACATAAATTATTTTGTTTTTTTTTCTTGTTTGAGGATGTTGTCGATTGTAAATTTAAGATAAAACTTCATACTTATGTAATAAAATCAAAATATGTCGATTTCATAATATTGTTAATATTATTGTCGAAAGTATATATCACATAAGTCGAATCTATGTAATGTACTAAATCATACTAGTTGAAATGTTGTATATTATTTTTTTGCAAAAATGGTATGTGTAAAATACTACATAGTCGACGTCTATATCTAAACTTTGTAAATTATATTATTTTTCATACTGATAAATGTATTTCTAGCACAATTTGTGCTCGTGCCTAAATACAATATCTTTAGCAAACTCAATTTAATTAAAAAAAAATAGCAATGTTAAATGTCAACTTAAAATTTTCTTTCTTTTGCTTAGGTAGAGAAAATATGATTTGTTGCATTATTATAACGATACATAGTTTTCTTTTCTTCTAAGTTCTTAAAAATGTTGAATTTGCTAAATTGAGTTTGTTAAGGCTATGATTGACATTTATTAATTTATATTTTAAAGTCAAAGAATTCCAATTCTCATACATCACTTGTGGTACTAAACAAATTTTGAAATATAATTAAGTATTAAATGTGTAAAAAATTATTTGATTATGATTTTTATATAATATAATTTCGTATAATTATTTCAAAGCTTTTTATTTTTATTTTATTTTATTTCTTGCCAGGTCATTTCAATAATGTGTTTTATTTTTCAAAGAGGATTTTTGTTAGACTTGATATTAGAAACAAAATAATAATGTAAAGTACTAAGAATGATTTAGTTTTGATTAATTAAAGTTTCATTTTATTTTATAAATTGGGAGGGTGATTTGGTAATATTAATTAGTTTGGAAATAATGGAAGAATCAAACCTTCTTCTTCAACTGACTTGCTTACAAGTTACATCCTAATTTAACAAGAAGCAACCTCATGCTCATAAATATTCTTATTTCCTTTTTCCACATCAAATTTCCAACTTACCTCTACTTTATATATATATATATATATATATATATATATATATATTCAAATTTTCAAATAAAATAAAAAGTGATGTGAAATAGTTGGATCTTCATGGATAATCGTTATGTTTTTTCATTTTAAAGAAAAATAGTCTCAAATTTTGTTTAACATGTTTGTGCATATTTGTTAAATACATGTACGAGCAAGTTTTTAAAAACTATCTTTTGTCACTTTTTAAAATTTGTCTTGGTTATCGAATATTGGCCATAAAAAAAAGATAACAAAAGAAAAAGCACCAAAAATTTTTTTGACTCTATTTGGTAACCGTTTCCTATATTATTTTGAAAATTATGTATATAGACATTACCTTTTACCTTTTACCTTTTCCATTTGTTATATACTTACCAATTTAAACTAAAATAAGTATTTTATAAAAGTTTGTTTACACTTTTGGAATTTGGTTATGATTTGTATACTGCGTTTTTTTAAAATTGAAAAATAATTCATAGATCATTGAGATTATTCTAAAATTAATAATTATAACGACTCTCTAATAGATATTATATAACCATAATTATTCAATTTATTTGAATGTGATGTATAACTAACTAGTTAATATAACTTATCAATTATCATGGAATGAGTTTATTACATAATCAACACATTTTTTAAAATTACTTATTTGAATTTGATCGTAATCTCTCTATATCTCGATCATGTATTACGATAACGATGGATGTATTATTTGAAATATTCGACAAAAATAATTTAAACTCTTTCATTGTATCAACTAAAACTCTTTAGCTAATAATTAAATTAATTTAAAATTTGATATTTATTAAGTGAATTAATTTAGATTATTTGTTGGTGATTTTATTGGATTGTTTTAGTGACCTAAATGAAATAAGAACAGTAGAAAATATAATAAAATATGTCCAACTCAAATTGAAAGAATTTTACTTAAGGAAAAACTTCTAAAAATGAAAAGAAAAATAAACTCGTTTTTATTTTTTTTAAAAGGAATACTTAACTAGCTATTTGAATCAATATAAAGCGTTTCTCTACTTCTATGTATGTAATAAACAAATAATTTTATTTTAACCTAGGATCAAAATATGTTAAGAACGAAGAGATGGATTCATCAAATTCTTCCCCAATTTGTATGAAAAAATTCGACCATCAATATTGTATAATTGTAGAAATTTTAACAAATTTATAAGTTTGAATGTTAATTTCTACCACTAAGTACTGTGTAAGTTTTATAACTTAAATTTCATAAATGAAAAGTCGAAAGTGTATAATTACAACTATTAAATATAAATTT
This sequence comes from Cucumis variabilis, assembly GCA_037974545.1. Classification (NCBI taxonomy): domain Eukaryota; kingdom Viridiplantae; phylum Streptophyta; class Magnoliopsida; order Cucurbitales; family Cucurbitaceae; genus Cucumis; species Cucumis variabilis. Next base: position 17,743,008 of record JBBPDI010000032.1, read on the forward strand.
TGTAATTTAAAAAAAAAAATACTTCAATACTAAATAGTATCCCAGTTGTTAAAAATGTCACATCATAATATCCAAGTGATAATAGGGTGCATGATAATACGAAATTATAGGATAGATGATTTCTTACCTTTTTTTTTTTTTTAAACAAAATTGTCTTATTTACCATAATGCCCATAATGTCATAATAAAAAAAAAGTCATAATGTTCACTTGTCATCCTTAAATACGAAATAGTATCCTAATTTGTCAAATTACACTATAGAAAAATTTTTCTTAAACATATTCTTTGAATGTAGTTGGGATTTATTAGCTTTATATGAATTTAAAAACATATAATTAATACACAATAAATTCAAAAAATGGAATATAGACAAAGTTTTATATTTTGTTTTTTTTCCAACTTTATTAAAGGCATCCTTTTTGTTGGCTAATTAAAACCTATGTTTTTATTGAAAATGGTATACATGGAATTTAGCTAAACCATTTCGTTCCATTATTGATTGCATGCCTCTTTTTTCCTATTCTATTTATTTATTTATTTATTACCAACCATATGCTGAAAAAGGAAAATTGATAACTTCTACCACCTCTTAATTTTGCATTAGTAATATAATGATAAATGAACTCTTTTTTGAACAAAATAGTAATAATAGAGAGAAGGAAAGGAAAAAATAGATTAGAATGAGAAACCAAGTCAATCTTTATCTTATATATTGTTTCATAATATAAAAATTAGATTTATTATTAATTTTAAGGTTTACTTTGTGTATTTGTGTATGTTTATTTGTTTGTTTATGTAGTGGTTGATTAATTCAACCATATACAAAAGGAGATCTAATTTTTAACCTTTCGACGAAGATATATATATATATATATATTTGTCTTTAATAAAATAAAATAAAATAAAGATTATTATTGTGGTTTCTTTTATTTTTATTTATGTAGTTTTTAGTATAATTCATATTTGATAAGGGTTTAAAATGTTTACATCGTTATCTTTGAATTGTGTTAGATAGGCAACAAAAAAATTATTTAAAACTTAACTTTGAAGAAGAAAAAAATTCAAAATCAATTTTTACTATCAAGTTCAAATAATATAAATTTCTCTCCTTTGATATTAAAGAACTTTTTTTTTTCTTGAAAATGAATATATTCTTTTGATCATCTAATTGTTAGACTAATTTATTTAATGTGTTGAATTTGTTGTGATAACTATATAGCAACACATGGACATATTTTTTCTTCCAAAAAATTGGATCAACATTTTGCTAATAAGGTCATGAAAAATGAAAAAATAAAATAAAAGTACGCATAACTCAAAGTTAATTAAAGTAAATAAACAAAATTCTAAAATATAATTAAAACTTAATAATTAAATTTAAGAAAAAACAGTAATTTTAATCGACATACTTACCTTAAAGCTAATAGGAGGTAAAGTTCCATTATTTTTAAAATAACAAAATATTTTCAAATTAGAAAAATAGGGAAGTGATTTTAGAGTCCAAAGATTATTAAAATGGGACATTTTCAAATCTAGAAAAAAAGAATTATAATAATAGAACTTATATCACTACATTTTTTAAATCGTAAAATTAGCAAATTTAAAACGAATAGCGTTATAATATTCTCTAATAGTCATGTGATAGGTGTTTGATATATATAATCACTTGGCATATTTGTAATATGAAAAAGAAATGTCATGACCTATGGACGGTTTTTTTGTCATATGATGCAATTTTTTTAAAAACAAGAAATTTATTATATCAAACTTTAACGTAGATGACTTTTTAAAAGTTAAATAACACGGTTTCTATGGGAGACTAATAAAACTTTTTTTGAAAGCAAGATCACTCAAAATGTGATTAAAAATCAACATTAAACTCGGTCATTAAACGTTTTTCAAAAGGAGTAATTATGTTAAAGTTGAGATTTTTACTTGATTGATTTTGAAAGTAATGACCTCTGCCTTTCCCATGAAAAAAGTAATTAGTTAAAGAATTCGAGTTCTATACGAATCTATAAAATATGATTATAATTTATTTTATATAATATATGGAGCCGCAATTAATGTTCAAATTTCAACTTCAATTACCCGACGAAAACGATTGTTACATTGCTTCTTAATTATTCAATTGGTTTAATCTACTGTATTAAGCAACCATAACCATCATCATTCCCGTATTGCTCTTATAAGTCTCGGTAGGTTCACTAACTCGAGTCTCTTAACATACGTTAGATATGTATATAACTAATATAGTATATTGATATCATCAATTAATTTAGTGGTAAAGTCATATTTTGATTCTTTGTAAGTCTTAAATTTATTACGAAGATAGAGAATCAAATTACTAATTTGAAGAGCAAATCTCAATGTGATTGCTAATTTTTTTATTTCGTAGAATGTTTGTTTGTGCATACAAATTATAATTTTGTTACAACATTTTAGTGATATGTTCTTATTTTTTTTCCGTATAATTTGATATTTTTTAACTGTTGTTTTCTTTTTGAGATACATTATAACAAAATTTGAATATATAGGTGTATTATATTAAAAAAGAAATATAGAACAAATTACATTTAATATAGTGACAGTCAGTGGCGGATCCAAATATTCTATATAGGGGGACACTGAACATTATATAATAAACACGCTAAATTTTTTAAAAAAAATATCTCGATATTTTATTGATCCTCCAATAACACCATAAAGAACGATTAATAATTTTCACATGATTTATTGAAATGTGAATATGTGAATTTAAAATTTTCATAAATTAAAAAAAAACAAGAATGATACAAAAGTTGGGTGAACTTGTTGCATTTTTTTAAATATTTGTTAGATAACAAATGAGGGTCAGTAAATAAGTTAGTGTTTTTTCCTTTTTTTAAAAAAATTATCTGTGATTCGGTGGAACACAACCTCTACATCAAACCCAGAAATTAGTAAAAATAAAGTATTATTTGATATATACTGTTATATAATATGATATTTCAAAATTAAAATTAAAATAAAATAAAAAACTTTTTACTCGTAAATGAACCTGTACAATGACAGTAATTATCTCAAATTTTGTGAGGAGGAAGTTGAGTGGAAATTATGTCATAAAAAAGGAAGATTATATTTGAAATGAATTGTTATTATAAGTAATTAAAGAAATGTTGAAGAAATTGATATATATATATATATATATATATATATATATATATATAACTAATTAATAAAATAAGGGTAGAAGATGTGGGCAAAGGAGGGCAGTTTTGGAAGTTGAAGGGAAATATGTTTTGGTGGCGTGGCGGTGGTGGTCGGTTGATTAGAAAAATTCTACGGCGCCGATACAAAATGTGTCACGTGGAACTGTGGAAAGATCAACGACGCGTGGCAACTACTTGGGATCTTTCGGCCATGTGGCTTCCAAACTACGTACCCATTCGTTCCACCTTTTTCTTCTTTTTCAATTCTTTACTGCAAAATAATAATAATAATAATAATAATAATACACTAAGCATTTCTATTTCTATATATATCATACTGTGATTGTGGAGTTAGAAATCTAACTTTTGACATTCAAATTGATCCACTTCAATCGTTAGTGGCTTAGATTTTAAATTTCTGTCTACTTCCATTCGACTTTGATATACGATAAGAAAAATTGGATGTAAATGGTTCCATAAAAATACTTGATTCCTTCCATAATCCAAGTCACTAAACTATCTAGCTGCACCCTAGATTCAAATCTGTGATGAAGTGTATACTATAGGTTTACGAAACACAAATCTTTTTGAAACATATTTTAAATCTTATCATATATATTTTATCAGTGAATTCTATTCGTACGAGATTTTTAGAGAAATTTAATTCGTAGAATTTAAACTTTGCATTTGTTTGTATATTAAGTTCAATATAGGGAGTACATTTCTATTTCTATGATTATATATTTCAAAAAATAAATTTTAACTTTCAAACTTGTTGATTTACTTGAACGATCGACCTTAAGGACGCTTGTTGGTCTTTTAAAGTATCAATCTTTGGTTTGTTAAACAATTTGGATCAGTATTTGACTTGTTGATTGTCTTAGATCAACTTTAAGACCACGTGCTCTAAAATCATTTTTAAATCACTAATTGATTCAAAAGTTTAAGTTGATAGATGAAAGAAAATTTAATATAATATTGGTATCTAACATGATCATCAATCACTGGTTTCAATTGGTTTAAGCAATTTTTTCTTTTTAGTTTTCGGTTTTTGCTTGCTCTCCTAGAAGGTTTTGATTGGTGATGAAAGATTATTACATTGATGAGATCCTCTTGTATAATAATTTTAAGAAGATTATAATAGAGATCAAATGTGAATTATATAAAAATTATGAACTAATTATATGGTTGGTGGCACTGGCATGGTTTAAACTTTAAACGTTTTTCTTTAGCATCATTTTTTGGATTTTCTTTATTGTATTTTTAGTTTAGATTTGCTGCCCATTTATATTGTGAATTTTTCTTTCTTTTTCTATTTTTTAATTAATTAATAGCATTAGAAAAATGAAATTAACTCAATCCCATATTATTATGTGTGTAGGTCACCACTCCAGTTTATTTTATTATCGTATTTCATATATTATATTGTTTGCATTCACACCAACACAATGAAACACTATCTTAAGTTTCATTACATTACATGCTTAGTTAAAAAACAATTGTATTTTAAAATGATAAAGATTTCACCAAAAACACATTTGTTCTTTGACTATTAAATAATAAATATTTCAATATTTTATTATCCTAAAATTTTCAAGTTGTATCTATCTTCACCTCTATCAATTGTAATACATGCATACAATTAAATTTTGATAAATAAACTCTCCCTCGAATTAATGATAGAAAAGATTATTTAATGGTTGAAAAATATGAAACTTGAGAAAGCTACAAATGATAATACTTTTTTTTTCTTTTCCTTTTGATGGAATACAAAGGATATTTTATTTTATTTTTTCCTTTATACTTAAGTAAGGTGATATAGTTTCAAACTGACAAGAAGAAGATTGTCTATAACTTAGCAAGAACTGCACAAATGTGATTAATGTAGAACACGTACACTTTGGTGCCTAAATTATAAAGTCTAAAAGATGAAGCAAAAACACAATTTACTCTTTATGACTCTTTACTTCTTTATTTAAAAAGTCAAGTGATTGGATCCTTCTCTTTTATGATTTTACATGAGACTAGAAAATTTCATAAATATCTTAAATTATAATTTATTAATCGATTAAGTTTTTTTTATATATTTTTTTAGAATAATTATAACCTTGTCATAGTTATTAATTATATATAATTTTTGAAATTAAATTCAAATTATTTTTTTATTTATATTATACTGTAAATGATAACTTTTTTAAATTATTAATACACATATATTTTTATTTATTAATGGAATGTTTATTATAAATTATTATCTTAAATTCAAATTATTTTTTTATTTATATTATTCGTATATTCTTTCTTCTTCCGTTTCATAACATATATTTTCTTTCCTTAAAAAGATTGTTCCTTTTCTGTTCTGTAGCATATATTTTGGTCATGTTCCTTATATTTTGTTTAATTTTTTTATTATTCAGTTCATATTCGTGTCATGCTCGACATAGAATTTTTATTAAATGTTCCGTTATTCGTATATATTATGGTATACCATTACATAATAAATTTATGTTTTGTGATTTGTTACATATATACTAATGTATGTATTCAATAATACATACACAAATACTTTTTCATGTTATGTGATTTTTTTCTTATTGTATATATATATATATATCAATATATACACAGATTATATATCTACTTAGTATTTTTTTTTAAAATTTCTTACATATATGCTACTGAATAATTCATTTATGTTTTGTGATTTGTTACATATATACTACTGCATATATTCAATAATACATACGAGATTTTTTTTCTTTCATATTTTGTGGTTTTTTGTTATTGCATTTATATACCACTGTATACACAAATTATGTATTAGATCAGTATTTTTCTTGAATTCTTACATATATCTACTACTCCATTTATTCAACAATACATAATTGATATTATCTTTAATGTACCATAATGTATTTCAAATACGAAATATAAATTCTTACTAATCTCAAATTTTTGCCAATTTTTTTGAAAGATCACTGTACCAGTCAACCGTCGATGTTCTTCTTCTTCACCGCTAATACTTTCCTAATTTTCCATTATTTGGCTTCTTTATGAAGAAAATAGAATCAATATTCAACATATTCGAAGAAGAAAATTTTTTTTTTTAATTTTCTAAACCGTAACCCAAGTCTCTGATTTTTCTCCTTGTCGGTCAACCTTCTATAAACAAATTAATATAAAAATCTTTCATTCATAAAATATACACCGTATTAATTATTGAAAAACAATGCAATAAGAAAGAAAGAATGGACGGAGAGAGATCAAGAGGGAATATTTTTTGAACAAAAGCACCAAAATAAAAATAATTAAGGGAAATTTTTTATTATAATATTACTATAATAGAATTAATCACTTATCATATTTACCTAAGATATCCAATAAATGTAAATATTAATCATGATCCACTTTTCTTCTTTTAAAAAGAATATATTATTAATAATAAAAATGAATAAATTGGTGATTTGAATCTTATATTTATATAAAATATTAGTCAAAAATGTAAGAAATTTGAGTTAATCCGAATCAACAAATATTATTTCTTTTTAGGACAACATTCTCCCGAAGGCGAGACTGAGGCCAACAAAGATCAACCCTCTTCTTTTGAGCCCATATTGTGCATGAGATGCAGTCTTGATGTCTGCCTCTTGTCCAATACTAACTAGGCTTATTCGGCTTTTCCTTAAACCCTATTTTCTCCTCTATCCTATCCTATCCCTTAAAAGTAAATCAAAATTGAAAGTGTAAGAAACATTATACATATACATAGCATTTAAACCTAATCTTATAATCCCAACACTTGTAAAAGTCCTAAATATATTCAACAACAACCCTTACAAACATTGATGTGACTAACCTTTAAATCTTAAATCTTAATTATATTTGAAGTTTGTTTCGATTCTTATTGTATACTTACATTTAATATTTGCAAGTATCATATTCAATGGTAAAAAATACAATAGTATCATGGTTTTAATATCAAAATTAGTATTAAAAGTTGGAGATATCAAGTATCATACCCTTACAAGTATCATGTTTTTAAATTCAAAATTTAAAAACACTAATTTTTAATATCATGGTTTTATATTAAAAGTTGGAGAGACATCTAAAAATAAACAAAAATCATAAGTTTTCCATTTTAATTTGAAAATTCTTCTTCTTTAAATTAAAATTAAAAAAAAAACAAAATAAAAATATTTAAAGAACGCTTCCACCATTTCTTCATTCTTTTTCTCTTTGTCGTGAAAAGAGGTCAGCCGCAGTCTCTCCCCTTTTCGTTTCAATCCCGGCGCCGGCGTTGCCACCTAGCAGGGAGACGGAGACCCACAACGCCTTTCCCTTCCGGCGAAGAGAACCTCCGATTTTGTGACCCACACGAAGCTGCCCATTTAAAATTGCAAATTCTCTGCTCTACACGTTCCAGCGACGTCTCTCCCATTTCGGCGAATTTTGGTAACTACTCATTTTATTTCGATCAAAGATTTGAGTTATTCTCTTCTTAATCGCTTCAAATATGTAGGATTGAGCGTATTCATACACGTTTAAGTTAGGATTCAAGTCTATTTAGGTAAGTTTCAGTGGGTAGAACACTCTAAATTTTCTCCTGAAGTAGTTTAGCTTGTCTCTTTAATGCTTTGGGATATTTTAGAACTATTCGAACACTTTTTTCGTGAGGACCCAGGTCTGTTTTTGTGAGTTTTAGGCATTATAAATCTATTTAGATCCTTTTGAATTAAATTAAGGTGCTGTGTATTAGTTTATAACTCTTGGATACTCACAGTGTAATCTCGG
>JBBPDI010000032.1:17827060-17838147 GCA_037974545.1 Cucumis variabilis
TTGGAAGAGTTCGAATAGGATCAGTTGATGAGGTATTGAACTCTGAAAAAGAAATTAGTATTATCCTAATACTTTTCGTACTACTTTTATTTATTATTTGTTTCAAAATATACAGAAATAATAAATTTATTCTTAAACTTTGAAACCCTTATCTTCCAAACTTTCCAAACCACAAAGTTTGTTTAGTTTATAAACTTCCAAAATTTTAAAATTCACAAAACAACCCAACAATACATTACCAATACCAACAAAATATTAAACTCTACATTCTTATACATCAATTAATTTGAAAAAAAAAAATCAAAATTTCAAGAAAATTATCTAAAAGTTTTGGAACCATAATATACATACAAACTTTTAAGTTTTAAGACTACATTTGTAATTAATCACAAAGCTTCTAAGAATAAGTTAGGATAGATGAAATAAAATTGTATATCATGTAACAATGTTTTCCATATAATATTGACGAAAGTGAGTATCATTTACGACTATAGGATTAGAAAATTTCAAAAACTTGACCAAATTAGGGTATAATTTAGGGTAGGAAAATTAAAAAGTGAAAAGTATAGAGTGTGTTGTCATGACATGGTTTGTCAGAAGGGATCTCTTTTTCTCATCCAATTCACCATTAATGGTTGAGTGTGTCTTTTGGTCCCTCTCTATGGACCCAGCTGCTGTCCGTGGTTCGCCCTACATAAACCATCACGTTTCTCTCTCTTTTTCACAATGTAGATTGATTACTTGTTGTTGTGTATATATATATGTGTGTGAATGTAATGTTGTTATTTATGACCATTACAAAGCCAAGGGGTTTTAAATAGTTTTGGTCCTCATCTATGAATCCACATGCCTTGTTATCCTTATTTTGTCTATATATCTTGTCTTCAAACTACTCTCATATGCTTTGAATTTTAGAGTGAAGGAAAATTAAAGCGAGAATGCACTTAATTACCTTATCTGTTTTGAATTAATATACTAATGTTAGGGTGAGAAAAAAATTTAATTTTATTGATGAATTATATATCGAATTTAACGATTATTAATATTAATTAATTATTAACTTTTGGTATGTAGTTAATAGATTCTTTACCTACACACAACATATGGTTACTGTAGATGAGTTTGTAGATGAGTTTGGGTTGATATTTTTTCAAAACTAAGTTACCTTATATATATGTTTTGAATTCGAAGGTTCAATTTTTGACATATTTTTTAATGAAAATGATTTCTTCTCTCTTTTGGAAATTATCCACGTAAAAACTCATATATATATATATATATTTGTGTTTTTTATTCCATTTCATGTTAGCCTCTTTGTTGTACAAGAGAGTAAGTGTGGTGTGAGAGCGTTTATTGAAAAGAAGTTTGTATAAATTAAACCACTTAACTGTGAGACTATCACAAGTGTCTTGAAGATTTGGGTATAGAGTTTTTCAAGAATAATTACTTTATTGAGGAAGTACAAAACTTATTCGTATTTAGAGGAGTTTAAGTTTTGTATGCATTTATCCCAGAGATCTCATATTTAAGGTAAGCCTAAATAAGTTTGTTTAATTTGAAGTGTGTATTCAAATTAAACAAGATGTAAAAGGAACACTATAGTAAAAATAGAGATGATCTAAAGCTTAGAATTAAGGAGACTAAGTTAAATATAAACGGTAAGTTGTATGAGAGTCACTGTAGAAGGTGATATTGCATCGAATTGGATCACCATATCTTTGTGTCTTTCTATTTATGTTTCGTTTCGATGATATTGTATGAGACTTGTGTTGTTCGCCATTAGATTCATCCATTTTTCATGTATGTAATATATACTAATAACATATATATACTTGGGTTAAGAAATCACTATTACTTAGCTAGGAAGCATATATATATGTATATAAAATAATACTTAAAGAAGCTACATATGGAAAAGAATACTTCAATTGTAGTGCTTATATATCAAAATGACGATAGTAGGATTAGTTTGGAGAAGCATATATATAATAGAAATTGTTAATAAATCATCCCGAAGTTGATCAAAGGCTAAGGTTTAGGAAAGTCTTTGGAAGATTATATTTTAGGGTTTAGGGTTTAGGGTTTTGGAACCATATATATAAAACATTTTATGGAACCTTTCTTTTCCAGGCCATTGAGTAGTCGGCTTAAATAGTCCATGGTTAGGACAAAAATGAAGGGTTGATAGTGGATCACCTTGTCAGATGCCTCTATCTATGATGATGGAGTATTGCACATTATTAATGCATGCCTTTATCCATGATCTCCATTTTGAAGGATAGTTTTTTGCCTTGAGCATGTAGTTGATGAATGCACAGTTAACTTTGTCGAAGGCCTTTTCTCTATATCAAGCTTTTGGACAAAACTTTTGATTTTCTTAGCTCTTCAATAATCAATAGCTTCATTAGCTATTAGGATTGCGTCCGTAATTTGTCTATCTTTTATAAAGATCATATGATTTTCAGGAATCGTTTCCGCCAAGGTAATCCTAAGCCTGTTTGCCAATGTCTTAACAAGAATTTTATAAAGGGATGTAGTGAGACTGATTGGCCTATAGTCAGAAGTAGTCACACATTTATTTATTTTTGCCGATGAGAGCAATGTATGTGTTGTTTACATTCTTGTTAATAATACCATTCATGTGGAATTCATCAAAAGAGCCCATGATATCATTCTTAACGGTCGCCCAATATTTTTTAAAGAATAACATAGTAAAGCCATTCGGGTCGGGGCTTTACCCTTCTCAAAGGATAGGATCATTTGTTTGACTTCATCTCTTCCTTAAAAGAGGATGTAAGAGAATCATGGTGTTTGGAGTCAATTGGGTTCCACTCAAGATTTGAAACCCACAGATTTTCATTTGCTTCTCCATTAAAGATTCTGTGGTAATGGTCTATGAAGGCTTCTGCTATAGAGTCATTTGTGGATTGGATATTCCCATTTGAGTTAATGACCTCTGATATCAGATTTTTTCTCTGATTTATAGAGCATACTTTGTGGAAGTTGAGCTTGTTTGAATTCAATAATACTGAAATCAAACTTAAGAGATAATCTTTTTTAGTGTAGCTCCTCTATCATTTTGTTGTTCAGTTCACCCATATCAATTTGCTCAATCTCTTTTAAAATCTCCTTCTTTGCATTGTTCCTTTGTTTCTATTTTATAAACTGCCATCTTTGGATAACTTTGGCTAGTTCTTTATGCCTTTGGATGAAGATGAATCCATTTGAAACTTCTTGATTAGTATTTTCCCACCAGGTTTGAATGTTATTCTTGAAATATGGGTCGTATAAGGATGAGTTGTTTAGCCTGAAAGGGCTAGGACTCCATTTTATCTAAGAAGACTCGAGTACAGTGGGAAAATGGTCAGAGATAATCCTGGGAAGGATATGCACATTATTATTAATGTAAATTCTATAGTTTAGACATAATTATATTTTCTTCCCTATTTACTTTGTATAGTTTTTTATTTATGTATAATTTATATTCATGTAAAATACACAGAATATTTATCAATAAAATATTCCTCACATGGTATCAGAGCTTTAAACCTAGATCTATTGTACTCGCCGCCGTCGCGACCTCTACCGTGAAATCCATTGACGATGAAATCCTCCATCTCGTTCTCCGTTCGCCGTCAACCTATGTCTACAGGTCTCTGCTCATATTTGACTAGATTCATTCGATGTTCGCTATTTGCTGTTCGATGAAATCCTCCATCTTATTCTCCGTTCGTAGTCTGCTGCTGTCTACAGGTCTCTGCTCACCCCTCATTCAGATCTGAAGAACAGATCTCACAATCCGCTTCGTGCATCACGTATCTTCTTCTCCGATCATCGTTGATCTCTATTCACAGATCTCTGCATCTATCGTTTGCAACTTAAATCTGACGAAGCCCAGCCACTTTGGATCACGTATTGTTCATGCGTCGTTCAGTTGTAGATCTTGTCCAGCAGAGTTAAAACCCAGCCACAACCGTTTGCAACCTAGATCCGACGAAGCCCAGTCGAAGAAATTCAATTTTGTCCACCATTAGTCGTGATTTGTGGCTGACGCTCCTGCTTGCTCAGTTACTTCTAAACGTGTGAATTCAAATATTCAGATTCAATGGAGAGAGACCATATAATTAAACCCATTAGCACAATACTTGATGGAACAAATTATATCATGACTTGGGCAAATCAAATGAAAAGTTTACTAATTAGGCAAAAACTATGGCGCATTGTACCTGGCAAAATAACTAAACCAACTAAACAGGACAAGGACAAGGAAGATGATAACAAATTCATTGAACGCCTTGAAGATTGGGACAATAAGAATCATCAGATTATCACTTAGCTTGGTAACACTTCTATTCCTGCTATACATGCACAATTTGATGCTTTTGACGATGCTAAAGAAGTATGAGATTTTTTGTCTACACGCTTTAAATTTATTGGATTAGTGCATTACTATCAACTGCACAATACACTTGTCAATCTCCATCAAGATACTGATCAGTCTGTTAATGAATATTTGGCAGTTCTTCAACCCATTTGGACTCAGCTTGATCAAGCTAAAATCAGCAAAGATCATCTTTGTCTTATTAAAGTCTTTATGGGATTACGCCCAGAATATGAATATGTTAAGGCTACCTTATTACACCGAAGTCCCTTGCCCTTATTGGATGAAACTATCCAAGAAATTTTTTTTGAAGAAAAGCACCTTGGCATTAATTCTGCTAAACAATCTGATGTTGTCCTTGCCAGCACTTATACGCCCAATAGAGCATCAAATACCTTTTGTAAGAATTGTAAGCCCTCTGGTCACAAATTTATTGATTGCCCTAAAATAGAGAGTAGGTATTGCCATAAACGTGGTCTTATTTTGGATAACTGTCCTACCAGATCGCCCCAACCACCTGGTTCTTTTACAAAAGAAAAGAACTTTACTAAACTTGGTACCTCCTTTGTTGTTGTTGCTGCTAACTTGGATGATTCCACATCTCCCATTCAGATAAGTGATCTTCAAAGCCTATTGCATTAATTAATTTCATCATCCTCTACTCTTGCTGTCTCGTCAGGTAATCGATGGCTTCTTGACTTTGCCTGTTGTAATCATATGACCTCTGACTTTTCTCTTATGTCTACTTCTAGCCCTGCAAAATTCTTACCTTCTATTTATGTCGCTGATGGTAACTGTATGAACATCTCTCATACAGGTACCATTGATACTCCCAGTCTACATCTTCCCCATACTTACTGTGTTTCAAACTTGACCTTTAATCTAGTGTCTGTCGGTCAATTATGTGATCTTGGCTTAACTGTTTCTTTTTCTCCCAATGGTTGTCAGGTTCAAGATCCGCAGACGGGACAGACGATTGGTACGAGTCGCAAAGTGGAAAGATTTTTTGAGCTTATATCATTTCAGCTTCCTTCTCCTTCCTCCATCTCTACTTCAGTCACTGATTCTGACATATATCAGTGGCATCTTCGTCTTGGTCATGTTTCTTCTGAAAAACTGTCATTTAATTTCTGTTAACAATTTGAATAATCTTACTAAGTTTGTTCCTTTTAGTTGTTTGAATTGCAAATTTGCTAAACAACCTGCTTATTCTTTTTTTCAATCCACCTCTAAATGTGATAAATCATTTGATTTAGTCCATTCTGATATTTGGGGCCTGCCCCTACTACTACTGTTCATGGTTATCTCTATTATGTTTTATTTATTGATGATTACGCTCTCGATTTACATTGATTTATGTTCTAAAACATCGTTTTGAATTATCTCGCACTTATATTGAGTTTACTGACATGATTCACACTCAATTCTCTTATCCTATCAAAACTCTTCGCACTGATAATGCTTTGGAATATAAAGATTCCACTCTTCTTTCCTTTCTCTCCCAATAAGGCACTCTTGTTCAGAGCTCTTGCCCTCATACCTCTCAACAAAATGAGGTGCTGAGGGCAAACATTGTCATATACTTGACTCAGTACGTGTCTTTCTCCTTTTTGCCTCCTGGCCTGAATAATTCTAGGGTGAAGCTGTCCTTACATTAATCGTCTTCCTTTTTCTATTCTTCAGAACATCTCCCCATTTAAAAGACTATATAGTACTTCTCTCAACTACTCTAACCTTAAAGGTTTTGGTTGTGCCTGCTTTGTTCTTTTGCATCCTCATGAACATAATAAACTTGAACCACGTGCTCGCCTCTGTTGCTTTCTTGGCTATGACACTAAACACAAAGGATTTTATGGTTGGGATCCTCTTTCCAAATGACCCCGGACATCTCGACATGTCACCTTTTGGAAACATACTATGTTCTCTCGTTTATCCTCCTTCCACGCCTCCTTATTCAGTCCTCATCTTTTCTTTACCGATACATCTATTGATCTTTTTCCTCTTTCTGAACCCACTTTGGATACTGAGCTTGCACAATCTACTCCTGCTCCTGCAAATCCAGACCAATCGTCAGTCTTTGATGATGTTCCTGAATCTACTCCAGATACCCCTCTTCGTCGTTCTACCAGGGTAAGAGAACCTCTCATTCATCTCACTGATTACCATTGTTTTTCCACCATTGTTTCTCTTGTTGAACCACCTCTTATCAAGAGGCCAGTTCTAAACTTTTATGGCAGAAAGCAATGGATGATGAATTACGGGCTCTTGAAAAGATGCACACTTGGAACTATGTTGATTTACCTCCCGGTAAAAGACCAATTGGATGCAAATGGATTTACAAAATCAAAACTCACTCTGATGGTACTATTAAACGTTATAAAGCTCGTCTTGTTGCAAAAGAGTACTCACAAAAGAGTACTCAAAACTCACAAGAATATAGGTTGTTGCTGCTGCCAAGCAGTGGCCTCTTCTTCAGATGGATGTCAAGAAAGCTTCCTTAATGGGACCCTTTTTGAAGAAGTGTATATGAAGCCACCACCTGACACTTCTCCTCCTCCTAACAAGGTGTGTCTCCTTCGTCGCGCATTATATGGTCTAAAACAGGCTCCACGAGCTTGGTTTACCACATTTAGCTTTACCATTACTCAACTTGGATTTATCTCTAGCTTTTTACACGATAGACACTCTATGGTATTGTTCTCCTTCTTCTTTATGTTGATGATATGATTATTATTGGTATTGATCTACAGGCCATATCCGACCTACAACATTATCTTGGTCAACACTTTGAGATGAAAGACCTTGGATCTCTCAATTATTTTCTTGGTCTTGAAGTCTCTCGAAGCTCAGATGGTTATTTGTTGTCTCAAGAAAAATATGCCTCTAATCTTTTAGCCCGCTCAGGAATTACTGACTCCAACACAACTTCAACATTTTTAGATCCCAATGTCCATCTAACTCTGTTTGATGGTGTTCCTCCTGAAGATGTGAGTTTATATCGGAAACTTGTCGGCAGTCTTATCTATCTAATAGTGACTTGTCCAAACATCGCATACGTTATTCATATTGTCAGTCAGTTTATGGCTACTCCTTGAACCATCCATTTTACTGTTGTTCTGCGCATACTTTGCTATGTCAAGGGAACTTTGAGACATGGTCTTCAGTTCTCCTCTTAATCTTTCCTTGTGTTATTTGGCTATTCTGATGTCGATTGGGCTGGGGATCCCACCGATCGACGATCTACCATAGGTTACTATTTCTACTTAGGGTGATTCTCTCATTTCGTGGGGTAGTAAGAAACAAAGTGTTGTCTCTCGTTTCAGTACTGAATCTGAATATCGTGCTCTCGTTGATGCTACTGCTGAACTTCTATGGCTCCGTTGGCTTCTTGTTGATATGGGTGTCCCTCAACAGGGTCCCACCCTCCTCCATTGTGACAATCGTTGTGCCATTCAGATTGCTCACAATGATGCCTTTCATGAGCGTACAAAGCACATTGAAAATGACTATCACTTTGTTCGTCACCACCTCTTAAGCAACACCCTCCTCTTACGGTCTGTTTCTACTACTGAGCAACCTGCAAATATCTTCTCCAAAGCGTTGCCACCTAATCGCTTCGGTCAATTACGTACCAAACTCTAGTTGATCGCCACTCTACCATCTTGAGTTTCAGGGAGGGTATTAATGTAAATTTTATAGTTTAGGCATAATTATATTTCCTTCCTTATTTACTTTGTATAGTTTTCTATTTATGTACAATTGATATTCATGTAAAATACACATAATATTTACCAATAAAATTTTCCCCACATTCTCTCTTATAATTAATTATGGATCATTCCTTTAATTTTATTTGATCAACATAGATGTGAAAGATGGTTTTTTTTTTAATCTTTTAGTTTTTAGGCGACAATTGTAAATTCAACAATATAGCATAATGCAAAAAGAAAAAAAAAATTACAGACATAACAAAATGTATATCAAACTCTATGAGTCTATCTGTAATAAATTATATTGATGATAAAAGTAATAAAAATCTATCACTAATATCATTTACCATCGATAAATTTTGATATATTTGCAATTCTTAAAAAATATTGTTATACATTTATTTGTTTGGATAATGAGTTCAACTTTTTAAATATAAATATTTGTACCTAATTTAAATCAATAAATTATGATCAAATAAAAGTTAGTATTAACCATGAGTTTTCTTTCAAGAAAATAACTTATAACAAAAAAGTTATTTTTTTTTAAAAAAAATACACTAACAAAAGCATGCAGAAAATGAACATCGACAAGAAGCACAAACAAAACACCTTTAACATTCATAAAAAATATTATACATTCTTTTTAGAATTCCATTTTTAATTAGAGGAAAGTCTTTATTTGGAATCTTATATTAAGTTCCTTGGAATAAAAATAAATATTTGTCACATGTAGTGTTTAAAGAACTCATTTGAAGAAACCAAAGTCTTCTTCTTCTCTTTTCTGTTTTATCCCACTTTAAACTTTCAATTTTTTTTTTTTAAAATTCAAACTTAATGTAATTTGTAATAAAAACATTTTTTTTTGTGAGATCATATACTAACAACATGATACATGATTAGTCAATACTAAAAATATAAACAAAATATCATGTTAGAAAAGGATCAAGATCAAATAGGATAAAAGATCGATTTGCGACTATAATAGATGAAGAAGAATAACAATGAGAATAAAACTTATTTTACTTGAAAAACACAGATCATAACGTCAAATAGCCTCAAATTTTTTTTTTTTGAACTTACTTAAACCATAAAATATACTAATTTACTTATTCAAATGTTTTAAAGAGTTATTGTTATAATATTTTTATACATCGATATTTTTATAAAATGAATATTGATCTCGAGATCTTGGTGGTCTATTTTGATATCAATTGGTCACATGGTACACCAGGGAGCTACTTTTTGTGTGTGCCCATAATTATAAAAGGAAAATAAATCTGCCATTAAAAGGAAGAAACTTCTTTCAAAATTCAACAAATAAAAAAAGAGTGTTTGGTACTCTCCAACGAAATCTTGGATGCTTTTACAGATAAAAAGCAAAGATTTTCAAAGTTTCTAGTGATGAAAAGTTTGGCAGATCACCACTAATTCATTTTTCTTTTTTAATTTGCTTATTAATTAACAGAACAATTTCCTAAATATGGTTTTTAATCAATCAACTTTTCATATATTATGATGCATAAATGCTTTAAAAAACAGAGAAAAATATAACTTTTACAAAAGCCTTGATTTTTGTTCTTATATTTGATTTTCAAGAGATCTCAAAAGTAATTTTATAATATTTATCATATAGTATATTACAAAATATTCGATATTACAAAATAATAATTATACACATTTGTTAAATAGAGAATACATTTACACATAATACTAACAATATAGTTTATGATCGACTAATATTTTATTGAGTAAAACTACAATAACTTTTATTTTTATTGAGTTTCTTTTTTCTTAAATCACCTACCAAGCAGGTTCTTAGAGATTTTTAGGTATTCTTCAATTTTTTCCCACTAAATATATAAAAATTTAAATTAAATAGTTGAAGGAAAAACAAACAAAAGTTTAAAAGTTTACAACAAATTAATTCTATACCACTTAAACATTGTTATTTTATTTTATTAAGTATCTTCATTCATAGTACACATTTTATTAATCATAGATATCTTCGTTCATAATACACATATTTTATGTCAGTTCACTTTAGTCACGAGGAAGCAACAAAAAATACCCAAAGTATCCATTCTTTCAACCCATTTTATGATCACAATCTTTAGCAACGTCAAATAATCCACTTGAAACAATAAAAAAATATAATTTTTATTTATTATATTTGGTTTAGTATGCTAATTTCTTTCACTTCTTTCTCTCTTTTTTTCTAGTCATATTAGTTTAAACTAAGAATTTTAACCTAATTATTAAATAAATGAGATTACTTATATTTTTAGTTGCAATCAATAAGACTTTTTTTGTCAGTTCTGTACGTTAAAGAAGAGAAAGCAAAGTGATCAATTCATGTAAATTATCTTGTTCAATCCATGTTATTCCACTCATACAACAATAATAACAATTAAGACTTTGTTTGATAAAAATCACATTTTTTTGTGCAAACAAATGAGAGCATGCATAAGGATTGGATCGAACTTCAACCTCATATTAATTTTGTAAAGCACAATATCATTGAATAATGAGAGGTGGCTGCCTAAAGTACATGAAGTACAATATATATCTATACTAGTATAATGTAAGAAGCATATCCAAACTATCAATTATATTACCAAAGATTTTTTTTTTTTGCAATGATCAAATATAGTACATTTTGAACCTGATAATGTTAAAATAAAAAGGAATTTTACATGGGAAAAGAACAAACAAATAGCAATAAATCGTATTGAATTATTTTGTATGTGGTACATTTAATTTGTAGATATCATGTTTTTACATGTACATGAATATTAGGACAAATAAAAAGAAAGAGAGAAAGGGTTAGCTTTGGTCAGCTTTACAATCCCTTCATATCTTTCCAATAAAACAGTGTGTGGGGGATGGAAATTAGACTTTACTCTTCAATCACTCTCAAATTCACACATACACAAACCCTACTTTTGCAAAGGGTAAAAAGACTTAAACCAAAGATATTGGTAGGACCAAATATAGAC
>JBBPDI010000032.1:17966365-17977873 GCA_037974545.1 Cucumis variabilis
AGTTAGGTACTTGACCCAAACATAAAACTAAAACCTATCCCTTGATCATAAAGTCAAAAAGGTATAGACTTTTATAACGCTAACTTTGAATTAAATTATAATTAATCATAACATTAAATAACAAATACAATTAAATAGACGTATGGGTTTGAGTGTGGAACAACTTAATTCCTTCCCCTAAATAAAGTTGCATGACAAAAATATTTAGAAAAAAAAATTCATGACATCGTTTTTTTAACATATTACGAATATGAAAAAATTAATAATATTAGACGGCTATCAGTAATCATAGAGTTATTGTAGACTATCATATGGTAATCATAAAATTAATAACTTTTAAATTTATTACTTTTGCAATTTAGAAAATACAATCTAGGACCCTATTATAATAAACTTTTTTCTCTTTTGAGATACGAAGTTTGATCTTTTTGATATTTTATTCCTTCAAATTTTACAAAAGAGCATGATTAAACAGATTTTTTTTTGTTTTTAAAATTTAATGTTTCAAAATTTGTATCCAATATAATTTAGTTATATATATAATTGGTTATGTAAAATTATAGTAAAGATAATTTGAATGTCTCTTATACTTTTGAGGCATCTTGAATTTGAGATGGTTATACCACAAATGAATGTCAAACAATTTTGGGTTTATGCATTTTTAGTATTATATAACTATTTATTTTTGGCTAAAAAAATCCCTTTTAAGAGTTTTTAAAATATTCCTATATTTAATTTTTATTTCTTTTCCAAAATTTTTTTTCTTTAAAGTTCACAAATACCATAGGAAGACATTAATGTTTTGTTTTAAAAAATATTTTTGAATTTTCAAAATATAAAGAATATACATTTAAACTTTTAAAAAACATTAATATTATTATCATGGGAACAAAAACAGTTAATATCTCATTGCAAAAACAATTTTATTTTTCTTTTTAAAGAAACTGCTTTAAAATGGTCTTGACGTTTTTTTTTTGTGCGTTAAGATGTGAAGAGATTATATGAATCGTGAATCTTTATGACACAAACAAATGAACTATGTTTGCTTCGATTATCTAGTATATCAATTAATTTCCTTTGAACTGAAGTTTTCTCTAGTTTGAAAAAAAACTTTAAGGATGATCTAGAGCAGAAGGTTGGGACTTTAAAAGACATTCCAAAAGGAATTCAGAAAGCAAAATTGCATAATACTCTCTAAGCTCTTGAAGATCAATTTCGTACAAACCTTCAAAACCAAAAGCAATTTAAAGACCATACGACTTTTAAACCCAAAAACTATAGTTTAATTGAGAACAAGCGACTGGAATCTCAAATATAAAATTGATCTTGAAAAAAAATAAAGAAAAAATAAAAATTAGACAGATTTAAAGACAGGTTCATTACACTTAGAAATTTCACGTGCAACTATATAAAAGAAAGAAATCTCTAATAACTTTGTTTTCCTTTTCTAAAGAAATGAAGGAAAGTAAAAGGAGAGACTAATTGAAAATGTGATACTTTCATAATAAAATTGAAATGTGTTGGTCATGTTTAAATGAAAAAGAGAAGAAAAAAACCATATCAAATACTTCCAAAATAAGTTAATTAAAAGCATAAAAGTCAGAAAATTCAGCTCTAGTGCTTCCACCTCTTGACATAAAATATAGTTTTTCTTTTTCTTTTTTAAGTACCGAACAAAATAGTATTTATTTTTGTTTTAATTGATCATTGTTTTATATTTTAGACCCATTTTCTCTCATTTTTAATTATAATTCTTCTTTTTCAAAGAAACATTTGATTTTTTGGGGGTCAAATTCTATATTAAGAAAAAAAGAGCGAAAAGATTTTGAAAATCCATCACCCATCAATTAACTTAATTATTTAGATCAATAGATGTTTTAAGTTAATATTAAAACATGTACTCCAAAAACGTAATTCCATTATGGAAAAAGTATATAACAAAAGCAAGAAATAACATATAAGAATAAGAATAAAAATAGAAGTTGAATAATAGAAGGAAAAATTAATTAAGTGGTCCTCTTACCTCTTAACATATATTATTACATTTATACAAACACACCCACCAAATTCCAATCTCTCTTCCCTCCAAAAAGAAAAAAGGACGACGAAGAAGAAGAAGTCCAGACTCTCTCTCTCTCTCTCTAACGGCGGCTTAAAAAAGAATATGTAACCTCTCGAGCAATGACATCAAAATGACCACACTCTTTTTCTCTCCCCAAAATATAATCTCTTTATGAAAGAAATAATAATATATATATATTCACTTGCAAAGAAACAAACCTAAAATTCAAAACCGTAGTATAAAAATTGCAACTTTCATCATAAATACATGTGGTAAATGCAATTCATAGTTTAGTTCGAACACAATAAATATTAAAGTAAGAAAGAAAAAGAAAGAGAATTGTTTAAGTTTGTGAAGCAGGTAGTGAGTGTATAATTGAAGCTGAAGGCGACTCTAAGGTAATTAATTAAACCATAATAATCACCATTCATTAGCATAGCGTGGTCGGTGAGATACGGAAATCTTTATGGACGGTCCTGATTTGACCATCAAACACATTGGGTATTAATATATATAAATCATGTGGCTCAAAATTAATTTAATCCTAATCTCACTCCCCCCCGGAGATCTCGCTAAATCTCTTTTCCCACAGAGATATTCCCTCCTTTTTTTGTTATCAGTCTCTTTAGATAATTAAATTAATTAATTAATTAATTCTCCTCTTAATTTTAATCTCATCCACCGTCCAAACCTCCATATTCCCTTTTTTTTAATACTTTCACATGAATGTTGGAATTTTTGGGGACACTTTTTTTTTTCTTTGAATACCAATATTTCTTTTTTATTCACATTCCTTTTTTGCCCTTTCACTTGTGTTTCTTTAGGGCAGAGTAGGCTTAAATTAAATTTTCCTCCATATCCCATTTTTTTTTGGAAACCTATGTTGGTATATTATTATATTGGAAAAAAAATTATACATATAAAAATATGTAAGAAAATGTTACCATAACAATATGTTTTAGTATAAATAATTTACATGTTAAAAAAAGAAGTATTTGTTAATTTTTTAAATATGTTTCAAAATAAATTGTCTATAAAAATCGAGGTTGCCAGGGATCGATTTTTTTGAGAATTTTGTCATCTTCCTTTTAGATTTCAAAATTGGAATACAAGATTTGAAATTTGTCATGATTATATATATTCGTAAACTCATAGGAGAATTAGGTATATATATTTTGCCATCAAATGAGGAATATGATTACCTACAAAATTTGTCTGTTTGCATTACTATATTACACAGCTAGTAGAAAATTAGGTAGGTCACATTTTGAAGGAGACAACTCTTCCTTTTTCATTAATAGCACACAAAAATACATTTTCCTTTTTTAATATCTTGATGGTGAATTTGGTAGGTCGAATTTAATAACTAGTTTATTTTTTTTTTAAGAATTAAGTTTATAAAGTATAAACTTTCTTGTTTTGTTATCACTTCTTAGTTGTGTGTGTTTGTTTTAAAGAAAAATATCTTTTATATTCTGATCTTGGATAAATTGGTATGAAACCTTTTAAATTATAGAAACTAATCTATGAAAAAACAATATGAAATTTGACAGTATTTGGTTATCATTTTATCTTTTATTTTTAATTCTGGAAAATTAATTCTACATAAATCTAAATTCCTTGCTTAATTTGTATATTTTTTACCGCTGTTTTCACAAATCAAATCAAAATTTGAAAAAAAGAATTAGAAGTTTAATCTTTTTTTAGAATTTTGTTCTAACTCTTACCTTGAAGAAAATACAAATTTTCTTTAAGTTTAAATCTAAAATACTAAATACAGTTACCAAATGAAAACCGTATTTAGCTTCAAAATTTAATTACTTAATTATTGAAATCTATTTAGTGAGAGATAATACCATTTTATTAGTATCTATAGTTGATAAACAATAAGATTTTGTTATATTTATAAATATTTTGATTTATTTTTATTATATTTTAAAAGAACCCTAACAACAACAAAATAAAAGCAAGAGAAGTATACAGGCACAAAAAAATGTCAACAATTGCAACTTTATAGGATTTTGAAAAAGTACTTTTTAGGTAAAAATACAAACCATACGAACTCAAATTCAACCATGGAAACACCATGTACATAACCAATAATTATGAAGAAAGAGTACCACACATTTTTATTTCTAATCATTTGGGACCAACTCATTTACAACAAACTCCTTATTTTCAAACTAATTTATATTCTTTTAATATGAACCATATATGTATATATATATATAATTTAATTATTTAGTGTAGTAAAATTTAAGGTTTTTAATTAAACTTGGGGTGGTAGATCAGAGAAGAAAGAGAAACAACGTCTTGTTTGACTTCATACAAACTATTTAAAATATACACAATTTTAGTGGCTAAAACTAAGTTTGCTTCTTAAATATGTTTTAGATTCACGCCGACTTTCAATATTCAAAATAAGAAGAAGAAGAAGAAGAAGAAGAAGAGAGAATTAATGCATGGTTGGACTTAAATGTAAATTAATAGAGCAATTGAATATTGAAAAATATGTAATGGTGCGTAACAATTGAAAAGTATGACATCTTATCAAAACAAAAGATTTAAAATTAATGTAGAAAAACATTGGGGAATATAATATAAAGGAGGTGGTGTGACATTGACTAAATATTGAAAGGAGTTGGAAAAAAGGTGCAGTAAGCTCCACAAAGATGGAAACGCGTTTTGGTGTTTACAAACAAAGCTACAAACACAACACATTTCTTCCACTAATAAAATACTTCCTAAGATCTCTCTCTCTCTCTCTCTCTCTCTCTCTCTCTTTTAATTCATTTCTATATATATGTAAAGAAAAAGAAAAGACTTCATCTCCAATGGGAATGAGAGCCAAATTAATAGAGATGGCACATGCTTGTCTTGTTTGGACATTACACCTTCCATTATACAATCTCTCTCCACATTTCCTTTTTCTTGTGGACCTCAACCTACTTGAAACCCAAGTTATAAGTTTCATTGCTGTTACCAAACTCCCACCTAACTCATAACCTTGGTAAATTTATAATTTGAGGAATGAAGGATTTACAAAAAAATAAAAATAAAAATAAAAATTGATGTGTATTTATAGAAATTTTGATCTAGGGATTATGCTATTAGGATTAGGACATGACTTTTTTAATCTTACACTTCAACAATTGTGTTTTTGGGTTGGAGTTTTAGTTTCAATTTAGTTGATATGAGTTCTTAAATTATAAGTTTGGTTACAATTGAGTAGTTAGGTTTGAACATGTTATGATTTTATCTAAAGATAAGAAAACTCAATATTTAATTTTGTGAATTAATATATAGGTTTCTACCATATTATACCTTTTTATAAAAATAAATGAATAAAAATTTATTGGTGTCGTTGACAAAATTGAAATATATCAAAACTAACGGTTGGAATTGTATGTCTTAATTTTTTTTAAAAATATCAAATGATTCTTAATTTAATACAAGATTCGAATTAATTACGTTAAGAAAAACTTATTAACACAAGATTAAAAATATGGATGAATTAGGGCACATGAATGAAATTTTAGACAACCTATATGGAAATTTTAGACTTCAAACATGTGGTAGACAACTAAAGTTTAAGATTATAATATCATAATTTAAACTACATAAATTAACATATGATAGTAAAATAAAGAGTAGGGTTTGTCCACCAAATTGAATATAGGTAAGGCTTCGTCGAGCTAAAATTGTTTCTATTGATTAAGTTTCAATGTTTCATGATTAGCGAAATAATTTATATACTAATAACTTAATTTTTAGTACAATAGTTAACTTTTGGTGGCTTAAATTAACGAATAATAATGTTAAATTATTAATAGGTTAGTAATGGACGTTTAATTTACTATGCATATATATTTGTTTTATTTGTACGAAAATTGAAATTATTGAAAACCCAACTTGCGTGTTAGGAATAAAAATGATAAATAAATAAATAATGGAAGTCACTCTCTTTGCTTACTTCAAGTAATTTTCAATTCAAGGTGTCCTTTGGACATTACTTTATATATATATAATTATTTTCCACTTTAGTTTGGTTGTGGGTTGCTTATAATTCTAAAATTGTTTTGCATTATAATAAAACCATAATGATTTTCACTTCAGTAAATTGAAAAGAAAAGAAAAAAAAGATTGGTAGGATTGTGACTTGTTAGGAAATATGTTAATTGTAAAAGTTATATGATGCATGGATTTCTGTTTATGTTTTTTGTCCACGCATTAAAACACTTATAGACTCTGCAATCCCCTTTTTTTCAAGAACTACCGATAGTTTTTGTCTCAGTAGAGACATAAATTCTTGCAGAGAATGTTATAGTTTGAGGGTCAAAAGAATGGTATACGAGAATAAAAAGAAAAAAGTAATGTCTAATGAAATTTATAAATGAAGGTTCGAGATGTTAAAAAAGATATATGGACTAAAGAGAGAGTTTTCAAAGAATGAATATGAAAGGAATAAATTATAAAATTGTTCAAATAATATAGTATACAAAATAATAATTTTTTTTAAAATACATATCTTCTTTTTGGGTAAACTATTTATTAGAAAATTTGTTGTGCAAACATATTAAATAACTTGGGAGCTATTTCAAATTATAAGCTCCTAATAAACATGAAACATGTTGAAAGAAAAAGTAATTTCACAGTTGTTGATTATGTTATCAATTTATAATATTAATCCATAATTCCATTTTATTTTCATAAAACTGTTTTTTTTTATTTTTCAACTCAACATGTATTGCATGTTTTATTATTTGATAAATTGTGTTTGTTTTTCTTTCCATTTTTTACAACCAGTTTCATGTTTTATATATATATATATATGCATGCATGTATATGTGCATGTATATATATACATATATAACTTAGTTTCTCAAAACATTAGTAAAAAAGATAATATAATTAAATAAAGAAATATTAAAAAAAATGTTTATTAGGCTTAACTTTTAAAAACAAAAAACCAAATAGTCATACAATATAAAAATTGCATTTTTCCCACTCATATATGTTTATGTGTATTCTAACGATTTGTGAGTAATAGTATTGGATAACACTTTTAGTCCGTAGGTAAACATTTATAAAGAATTAGCAAATATTGCAAAATCTATCAATAATAAGTTTCATCTCATATATAGTAGCCATACAGTCGATCACTAATAGACTTATACCAGTGTTTTATTTACCAATTAATCTAAATTTTTTCATATTTGTAGTTGTTTTAAATTATATTATACATGCAAATACTCTAGTAAAGCATAATATATACGCAAGTGCCCGAAGAATTTAAAAGCAATTAGTAACTTACTTTTTTATTACGGAAATGAATTTCTTTTTTAAGTTAGAGAATAATCAAAATAAAGTGTGTACATATATAGAAACTAAATAAATAATTTTATATTATGTATGCGCAAAATTTATATATAAGTTCTGAAAAATGATACTGTTAAATAATTTTTAGTTATACCATATGCATTTAACTATATGATTAACTTCGGACATACAGAAACAAAATGCACAACACTTTGGTAATCCAGTTCGACAAATATGCCTATGTCTGGAGAGCCTCTGATCAGGAATATTATTCATTATAAGTAGCATATTTCTCCAGTCACATAGAATATAATTATAACAATAACTAAAATAACTTCAGGCTCCCCTGAATATAACCAGAATCTCATTGACGACAACTTTAGGCTCCCCTGAATCTGTGAGTAGACAACTTCAGACTCCTCTCAATATAACCAGAATATTAATATTGTTGACGACAACTTCAGGCTCCCCCTGAATCTGTCAGTTGATCCCTCAACTCAATGCCCTTCATGAATTTTCCTTCTCTCTCAAAGAATGCTACTTTCCACGAAATCTCAATATTCCATAAAATTAAATCATCATCAATAAAATGATCACCTTTTTCAAGCTTTCACCATTTTCTAGGACACTTCAATACTTTTTGAACTACAGATTAATTTTCTTCGTCAACCTCAAGCATCGTAAAGTTACCCGTATATATCTTCTCCAAAAATCTATCTCAAAAAGATCACAAATTCCTTATTAGAAGGAAACAACCTTAACCAAAAACTCCCTATACATTTGAAAGATTTAGAGATTTAAAAAATAGGTTGAAAAATAATTATTTATTTGACAAAAACAAAAACTCAACCAGTTGAATCCAATCATATAATATATTTGGAATGGATAAAAAGTGAATATAATAAGGTTATGGAATATATATATGTATAGGTTATTCTAATTTTCCTTTGTAACTTTTCTTTCCCTATAAAAATTACATCGATAATTTGTTTTTCACACAAATAAAAAATTATAACGATGTTAGAGATTTTTAATTATATAGGTAAGAAATGGAATTTTATATTCATATATTAAAATATGTACATCGTTTTAAATAAAAATAACTCTTTACTCTTATAGAGAATTTTTAAGCATTCTTAAAAACAATAAGAAAAAAGAAAAATAAAACACGGACTTTGAATGATAAGAAAGAAGTAAATTTAAAACAAGTATAAATCGATGTGTTTATAAAATAGTTCCCGACGAGTCATTTTTACAATAGTAATTAGACATATAATAAATAATAAAAAGAACACACTCAAAAGGATTAAATTATATATTTAATCTTTACCTTCATTCTAAAGTATTAATATATATAACCAACATAAGTTTAACTCAACTCTAAATAAGAGGCCTGGTTCAAATCTACTCATTTCCAAGTTGTACTAAAAAAGACTTTACATCATTATTCTTTGATCACGTCAGAGTTTCAAATCTTCTTATCTCATTTGTTATATTAAAAAGAACTTCTACATCATTTTATGAATCTTTATTCGTTAGTAAATTTAAAAAAAAATAATACGTATGTATTTTCGACCTTAAAGGTGATAGCCTAGGTTCAATAATATTATCTTTAAAATACCTTTAAAAAGAGCCGATAGTACTTCAAACAAGCTTAGATCCACCATGCAAATTAAAAAGAGCGAATAATTAATACTTCCCCTAACATGGTGTCACCATTCAAATCTCCTATAGCACCCACATTATCACCAATCACAATAACATCCAAACTTGAAAATTGTAAGTTTGTAACCTCCTGAATTTAGGGGAGAACATAAATTAACCAATGTCACAACTTAATGGGAGATTATGAGGATGCAAAAATATGGCTTAGAAAGGTTTAAAAAAATCGAAAGTTAATACTTATACTAACAAAAATGCACATTACTTTTGGGTGTCTCAACATACATGAACTCCAACTTTAAACATGCTTAATTAGCCTCGAGTAATTAATATGTTTTATGTTGAATGACTCTTTAGAAATTTTTTCAAAAAAAGCACATAAGAGGTCCTTTTTTCTTTATTTTTTTTTGACATAGAGACAAATCATGCTAAAAAATCTATGTGGTCATAATGTAGGGAATGTAGGAAAATATCAGAAAAATTAGGTGTTAATTATGAATTTTGAATCTTGAACCTAAAGCGTTTCATTCATGGATCATGATCATACTATTAAGTTTTTTATGCAATGAGTAATGATTGTGATTGTTTTCTAATAAAAAATCTCGAAAAACAAAAATTAATAAGATTTTGCATGATCTTTAAAAAGTTTAAATGCTTAAGAACACGTCACCACATCTGAGGCCGAGCTAGGGTGAGATTTAATATCCAATTACTCTTTTTTAATATCCCTGGCAAGCACCAAACTTGCAAAACTTTCTTTTTCATTCTTTTGTTTAGAGTTTTTGACAAAGTTGTATCATAAAAAGTTGTAACATAAACGATGACACCTTTGGTAGAGATTAAGACATATTGGAAATGCATTTAAACATGCCAACCACGTTGCAAATCTTTATTTTCATAGACATTATTTCAATCTCCTCAAAAAATATTTTCTCATAGAAAATATTCGAAGAGGATATCATAACGTGTTTGACATTGTTGCACATAATTAAATGCTTGACATTGTTTGACATTGTTGCACAATTTTGTATAGTCCAAAAGTCTAATAGTTACTTAAAAGAAAACTATATTATATATGACTTACAAAGAATTTTTTCCAACTAGGATTTTTTGGCTAAATAGAATATATGTTGAATTATTATACACATTTTGTCACTACCATAATTTTCACTTTTAACTCAATAAAAAAAAAATGTTGGCTCATTTTTTCATTGAAGTGACGTGTGTACTACAACTTTAAGGCTCATCTTTTCTATTATACTTAGAAATAGAAAATGTTGGAGTTTTGATAAAGTGATAGGATGATTAATTTACATAATAACCAAAAGTGTAGTAGAAAATAAAATTGGTGGCCTCCTCACTATTAATTAGGATTTGAAGGCAATAAAAGAAGAGGGTAAAGACAAAACAAAGACCATTATTACTCCATACCAAGTTTTCAACCATTTCTTTTTCTTCTCACCAACACATTCTTTTGGTGATTTTAGCAACTATTTGGTATTTTAATTTTAGAAGAGACTTGCTCGAACCCTAGCCTAAGCCAGTGTGCTCCACCTCACCTTATCTAAAAAAAAAGCATGCCCCTAAGGTGGAGTTCATTGCAGGTTCGAAATATAGCTAAAGTAAATAAAAGAATGTCCAAGACCAAAGGATCATTGTAAGTCCTCACTATAGCTAAAGTAGGGTGTTTGACCTCGACCTCGACCTAGGTTGAGGTTGACCCTTGAAGAATACCAAGTAGGGTACACCTTTCATATGCTTAGCTTTAACCCAATAAGTCAAATGATAAGCTTAATATAACTCTGAAACACTAAAGGGGTAAGTTGTTGGTTAACTAGACCTATAAATACATCATGATAACTCCAAGAGAAGTAAGCCCCACTCAAACTCAAAAGATTCCCTACTTGCTACATAGATTTCTTTACTAACTTAGACAACGTTGTGAAGATATTTCTTATATTAATTTGCATGTAGCACGCAGTCTTCCTTATTATCATGTAACGACAGAGCATATTTACTATGTTTAAAATTTGACATTAACATTTATTATAAATTATACAACATTTTAAATTAATAACTACATCAAAATCATAAGAGAACATATATTAATGATCTAGTAAATAACTTGTTTTCAAATATGCATTATAATATGAAAATTTATTTAAATAACAAAAACTGTTGAAAATATTTACAATTTAGTAAAATATCACAGCTTATTACTGTAACGACCCAACTTTTTGAACCTAGCCCGTGGTCATTACTTTAATAGGAAATCCCTTATTAAAACATAAAACTGTATAAAACCATCACAGTCAATAACATCAAATAAAAACTTTTATTCGGGCCCTGTTTAAATCAACCAAAAGTTTAAAAAAATTTATAATTCGTAACTCAAAAATCAATAACTCTAGAAAGTAACAAAATGTACTAAATAGTTTAATGTCCTAAAGAAAACTTTAAATCAT
>JBBPDI010000032.1:18011047-18022382 GCA_037974545.1 Cucumis variabilis
ATCAATTGTATAAGTGAAGAATACTAAATGTATCTGCAGTGTATCAGGTGTATCAAACATATATTAGTAATGTTTCAAGTGTGTATCAAAAGGTATCGAGTGTATCAAAGAGTATCAGATGCATCAAGTGTATCAATCAAATATATTAGGTGTATCAATGGACGTATTAGGTGTATCAGACATGTATAAAGTGTATCAAACGTATATTAGTAATGGGGGCATTTTACCTCTTGATGTATGGGTTGGACTTCGTTTTTGCCATTTTTTTGCAAATAATAAATTGTTTGTGCTATGAACTTAGTTATTATAACTTATTTTGTCATTTTTGCAAGCGCTCCATTAATAATTGTATCAATTTAAACTCTAAACTAATAGTTATATTAATTTAGACTCTATAAATGTATCAGTTTAAATTCTCCATTATATCTTGGATGTATACACTTGAAAATTGAGAATTTAAATTGATAAATATATGGAAGTTGATTACTTATTTATAAACATTTAAGATATAAATTGATATTTGACTAAAAAAAGATTATATATTCTTCGATAGGAATATAATTTATTTTTATCCATCAAAGTATAGTGCTACGTGAATTGAATTGATGGAAATTGACCCTTTTTAGGAGTGTTCAGAAATTGAGTTAATGGGAATCAATTTCTTTTTATCCATCAACGTATAGTCCTACGTGAACTGAATTGATTTGTTGAAAATAAGGGATAAAATACACTTTGGTGTCTGGTTGGAGGGGTCTAATTTAATAGCATATTTAGATTAAAGTTAAATAAACAGTGAGATTTTTTTCTTCTTTTTTGAGATACAAAGACAAAGTTGAATCACAGTCTAATAACCTCATGTCAAAGGAAATAGATAAGAAAAAGATAAAGACAAAAATAAAGATGAAGCTGAAACTATCGTAAAAAATAGTAGTGGTTTTAACTGAAGAAGTTGTGTACTGTGGTACACCATTTTCTTTAATCCAATCACAATCTACGTAGCTAAAGACTAGGTCAAATGGTGTGACTGGATTACAATTCCTAAATTAATCTATTATTTGAAGTATAAATGATAATTATTTGAACTTTGGACTTTTTGATGAGTATTCCTACTTATAACAAAATTTTGTTTTGATGCAAAACATTTGGTTGTACATTTTAAGTGATTTCAGTTGAACAAATTTTGAAAAAAAAAATTATACATCTTCAGTGACTTTTTTCTTTAATCTTTCGAGGATTATTTTTTTTCTTAAGTTTCTAATATGACCATGATTTTTGTGCAAATAAAAATGCAAATTCTTATAGTTCTACATTTAAAATTGAAGTTCATATATAATATTAAAATTTACAATTATTAACTAAGTATGATCCTGATCTCTCACTACAACATCCTTGTCTGTCATCGTCATCTATGTTGAATACGTTGTGTATGCAACATTAAGTCGTCTTGTTTGCTTAATGATCTGTTTTACATTTACCAAGGTTTAATCACACATTGAACTCAAATCTTGTAAATCGTGTTCCACCGACTAATTGTGTACGTCTTGAACAAAACTATTCAAAATGATTGCAAATAATGTAATTAAATAATGTGCACGCTATAAAATTAAAAACAAACCATATTAAAACTCTTATCATCCAATAAAAGTAAGTGCCATGGGATGTGATAAATCGTCCTGTAATAGAAAGAATAGTCATATGAAACAGTTGGCTCGTGTGTTACTTCTTTTTGTGTACAACGATCATGACGTATATGCCACATCATGACATACTCCTCATGAATCTTACACCAATTTTGGTGTAGTGCCAAGTCTGTAAAGCACAATGATGATGCGATTTGTAATATACCAAAATGTCACAACACATGAATTAGTAAATACCACTCAACGATATGGGAGCAAATCATAGGGTCCAAGTAAGTCAAGATCTCTTCACAATTATGACATTGATTAGATAACAATGTCATAATATCAAGTGTGTATAGTATCCACTTAATCTGTTAAAAAAACAAACATAAGTAGAAAACAAAAAGTAGACAATATTGGTATAATACTTTACTACCTGAGTGTGCGTCAATTGGTCAAATATCTATCAATACGTTAACAACACATTTGCTAATTGTTCCGGTGTAGTTAGGACAACACTCCATCTAATGTGTGAAAATATTAGCAATAAATGATAAGGCAAAATGGTTCTACGTAAAGAGATGTGAGAGTTTTTATGTGAGAAAGCCATGCATGGATAGGGTACACGACAAGACATTTAAGTCTGTGGACTCAATCCACGACTCCATGCGTGCCAAACAACATGGCAGTGTTAACTGCCACAAAGGATGGATAGATCAGGAAGTCTTGTATCGAATACACGACTTCAATGTATTTGTCTTATAGTAGGTCCACGACTTAACCTAGTCGTGAATGGGGTACATATTTTTCTATCCTATATTTTACAATACTTTTCTGCCTACCATATTTTTCACTATTTTTTAAAATAACATTATTAAAAAAAATCCCTTTGTTGACCGAGTTTCCCCAAGATTGATGTTTAATTGTGGTCATTATTATTTTTAAGAAAAATTATGATAGTGGGTTATTATTCCTCTACCTAATCTTTTGTAGGAACTTAAAACATTTTAAACACCTTTATCCTCCCACTTTGTTAAATTATAAATTTAATCTTTGATGTAATACTCTTCTATTTTATTCATATTTACATTGCAATATTTAAATTTTTTTAAATGGTTAAATACAAGTTAAAAATAAAAATCAAATCTAAAATATTCAAAGAGATTATTACACTTCTAAAAAGGATAATACTTGAGTGTATTTAAACATCATACTTCTAAAAAATATAATACTTGAGTGCATTTAAACATCATTCATCGTTGTGTTATTTTTCACTATTCGTGTAAAAAAAAAGATTAAACATTTTAAAAAAAACAAAATTTAAACAATTATAAATTATGATTAGACAATCTTAAGATTGACGATGTTGAGCATCCGGACCAATTGTACAAATGGAATACAAACAAAATGAGGGAGTAAATTGTAATTAAGCCACGATGATATTAAGAAATAATTATTGTTTCGCTTCTACAACTACACAGAGCCAATTAACCAAAGTGTGGGGTCTACAAATGTTAAATTAAAAATATGGACCGTGCGATGAAAGTTAGTTTGACGGTGATTAGATTTTGGTTGAGGATGCAAAAATTGTGAATCAATGGAAGCGATCACAATCAAGGGTAAGCCGTAATGCGCCATTGAAGGAAGAAACTCCCACGACTGGACCGGTTAGAAAATAAAAAAAAGTTCTATTTCCATATTACTTTACTGCCTTCCATTTTCACTATAATTACGATACTAGACTGCAACCTTTTTTTTATTATTATTATAATAAATTTAAGATTTATTGAAAGTATACGAAGTAAAAGATTTATTGAAAGTATATGAAGTAAAGTGCAACAGTGAAAAGTATATAACTAAGATTCAACAAACTAAATAGATCAAAATGGTATTTTAGTTTATTAACAAATTGTAAAAGGTCTCCAAAAAAAATGAAAATTTTGTTGTTTATTTATACATATTCATTGACACTAACATTATGTCATATTTTTTTTATTGATATTTCTATAAAATCAAAATCTCTTGACCTTAACCTCAACTAATAATCTTATCATATTATATCTTTTAAATTGTTAAATATTGCAAAAAAAAAGTAAAAAAAATAAAAACTCAAACTCTCTTCTCTGTGATTTGAATTAAATAAAGAAAATAGTTAAAATACTATTTTGGTCCATAAACATTGCATCTTCTTTATTTTGGTTTTTAAACTTTTAAAAATGTATGTTTCGGTCTCTCAACTTTTTTTTTTTTAAAAAAACTTACTTTGGTTCCTACTATTAAAATTTCGTTAACTCTTTTAATGAAATGCAAAATGGCGTAATTTTCTATATTTTAATGATTAAGTTATAGATTCATCATTTTAATTAAGTTGATAAATAGCCGAGCTAATTTATTCTATAAATCTTTTATGTCAACATAAATATAATTAAACACTCTTGATACATAAATGGAGCAATTTTCAAAAAATAACGAAATATTGAAACTATTTACAAAATATAATTAAATTCATTCAACTCTTTCTAGCTCATTTAAATATTTTGCAATTTAAATATTTTGCTATATTTCGTAAATGGCTTCATCTTTTGTGTTATACATAATAATTTTCCTTAAATAAGAGCTATTTTAAAAAATAGCAAAATATTGAAACTTAAATCTCTCAATTTCCTCCCAACTCTCCATCATTTGTTTGTTTGTTTATTTTTAATCAGGAGAATGACATCGATGTAGAAAAAAAATAGAATGAAACTAGAATAATAAAATTATAATCTCGAAAATATTGATTTTTTTTAGTTTTCCAATGAAACAACAATTTACCATCTAGTTTTTAACTAAAAATTAAAACCATAAATTATTAAAAATAATTATCTTATTTAACAATATAGTCATTCAAATATAGAATTCATCTTAATGTTCCGTTAGAGAGTTAAAAGAAATTTTACCAAAACTAAAATAGACACTTTTAAAAGTTTAGAGACAAAAAAAAGTACAAGATTGTTTAATAACTAAAATAAAATTTAAACAAAAGAAAATTGGAAGATGCCACGAAAAATACTTGAAAATTTATAAAGAATTGAAAACCTAAATATAATAAATTTTAGACTTTAAAATTACCTAATTAATCATTTCGTTATAATTTTACATTTTTTTATAAATATAATATAATAAACTATAATATTTATAAAATATAACATAATTTCAAATTTGTCTATCATAATATATCATCTATAAGATTTTTAAATTTTTAAATGTTTTACAGTTAATGTGAAAAAGATATCAAAATGTAGTGGAAATTTAATATAAATAGAGAGAATTGAAATTTGTAGCCTTAAGAATCAACCAAATGCTCTTAAGAAAGTGAAAACCTATAATTCAATATGGTATAGTTTTCATCATATGATTTCTTAGGACAAATAGAATAATTTATTTCTGTTTTTATTATATATAAAATGGAATATTCATTACGTGAAATTAATAGGAAAAAAAAAGAAGAAGAAGAGGAATTTGGAGTGGGGCCCGAAGAAGACCGTGGAAGGTCAGGTTGCGGTTATGGAAGCACTCGATGATTATGAGATTATGCTTGCTTCCATTATAAGCTTTTAAAATAGAAAAGTTCTTTTTTTTTTTATTCAAAGGCTTAAAAGTGAAGGATTAATTTTGTTGGTGTGGTCAATTTTTTCCCATATATATATATATATGAAAAAATCAGTCCAAAAATGTCTTTTTCATTATTTTTTTAAAAATATTTTAGAAAATTTTAATTAAAGAAAGTATGATTTTTATTTTTTTTTTCTCTAATCTTACATAAGTGTCTCTAAATAGAGACTAAAAAATACATTTTAAAAATTTAAGGACTACATTAGTCGATTCATATAAAATCTAAGGACTAAAAAATACACTTTTTAAAACTGACGGATGAGATACATATTTTTATAAAAATTAAGAATTTAAAATGTATTTTTGTTTTCGTTTGATGAATAGATTAAGAAATAAGGTTGAGTAGGAAGATAATTGGGAGTTTGATTAGATTAGAGGAATATTTTATTGGAGATAAAAATGGAGTTTGCTTGTCTATTACAACTTTAACAAACTTGAATTTTCTTCTTTCATTTCCTTTGTTCTGCTATGTTTTCTTAATTTTGTTTAGATCCCACATCTAAATCACACATCAAATTTGTTTGGTGAAATCTCTTTGGTTCATTCAATGATCTCTCATTTTAGGGTACCTTAATTTTAATTATTATTATTGAATAATTGGGAATTCAATTAATTGGATAGTCAATCCATATGGGCAGGTCAACAGCCGATGATCAAAAACTTTGATGGGGGAATCAATCAAAGGTGTTACCAAAAGAATATTTTTAGAGTTTAAAAATTAATTATCCAAGTGGAACGAAAATCTGATTCCAAAAGACCAAAAAACTACAATTTTTCTTTTCTAAATTAAACTTTTTTCTTTTGTAATGCTTTTCTAAGAAGAAGACATAGTTCAAACATTATAACTTAGAATAAATAAAATTGATATAAAATTCTTATCACTCTTCAACTAAGAATATAAAAGAAATTTAATTTAGAGTTAACATACTAGGTTTGAAGTGTTTCTAACTGAGACAATTGAAAATAAAAAAACATTGACTCTGTTGAGACAACAACTCTTCAAATATCTCTACAATAGTATGATATTGTCCATTTTGGATATACACCTCATGACTTTATTTTTTAGTATCATCCCAAAAAGCCTCGTACTAATTGAGATAATTATATCTTTACTTATAAATTTAAGATTATTCTCTTATCTAACTGATGTGAGACTTTTGTCGGATTTACATACTACTTTTATATCACGTGACTTCATAAATATTATAGAATAAAGTATAAACAAGAAATATATTTCTAAAAGAATAATATTAAAATAATTTCTTAGGCTAAAATTAGAAAGAAAATAGAATTTCTGATTGGTTTTCATTTTCAAAACCGTTTGGGAATGTTAATCCATGTAAGTGGTTGTTGAAATTAATATGTAAATAAGTAAAGAGGTTAAGATATCTGCATGAGACAGCTACCCAGAACTTGATCAATAAACAAATAATTTAACTTATTTTGTATATATAGTTATCAATTTCATTTATTAAAAAGCAGTCAATATATTACACACATGTGAGTATATATATATGTTTTAATATAAAAGATTCAATCAGTGTGGTTGGGCAGTGTATGTTTGGTTGCATGGAAAATTATTATTATTAAAAAAACATCCATCTTTTAACATTTACATTTATAAATTATGTTAGGTATATTATAGATTTTTTAAAAAACTAAAATAAGTGGAACTCAATCGTTGAATTAGAGATTTGATTCTCCACTTTATTTGTCGAACTGTTATTACTAGAGAAATTAATTTAAATTCTAAAGTTTGGAGTTGCATCAATTTAAGTCCCAAGCTAATAGTCATATCGAATTAGTCCCTAAACATTGATAAATGCATCAATTTAAATTTTTAACTATCATAACTGTATCAGTTTCAATCCTCTAATTATAAAAGAACGAAAGAAAGAATAAGAAAAACTTGAAGAAGCAAAGAGAAAAAAAAACCTCCATTTATGTTTTATTTGGAACGCACTTATAAAAGTTGAAAGTTTTGATGGATACATTCATGAAAGTTTAGAGCTTAATTTGATATAACTATTAATTTGTGGATTAAATTAGACAATTTCAAAGCTTATAGTTTAAATCGATATCGTTATTAGTCTAGGATTTAAATTCATACCACCCAAAATTTTGGGGTCAACTAAAAATCACAAAACTTTGATTTTCTTGTTTTAATTTTTTTTTGCACAATTTTAAAAATCGACAGGAAAAGATAAACAAAATTAGTTGTTAAAACACTCCCGTTCTCATCGTATAAATAATAAAGATTAAGAAAACATTGTTTTGTAAGAGTATTTTCAAAACATAACAATTGATAAAAACTTATAGAAGACTATCATTAATATCAATAATTATCTCTTATTGATAAAAATAAACTAAAAGTTCATCTTTATTTCGTAATATTTGTAAGAGTTTGAACATTTACGATAATTTTCTACTTTTACTTTTTCAATTTATTCTTTTTAGTTATTTTCCTCGGACATTGTTCGACCTTCTACTCTTCTTTTAACTTCTCATCCAAACACATGCACAATTCTTCCAAAACCAATTTTACAAATAGAAAAAGATTACTAAAATTACATCAAAATTATAAAATAAAATATAATTAATAATTTGATGTTTAGTGGGTTCATATCACAAGATATATAAAAGTATATATCGTACATGTATAGAAAAATACATATTATCTATAAGTATACATCCACGATATATTTGGAGGTATATCTATAATAATTTGAAATTTTGATCCAAGTGCAACAAGAGTTATTGTGGAGAAAATTTTGTGAGTTTATATTTTAAAGATGTAAAGAGCGGTAAGGATGTCAACGATAATGAAATCCGACTATGATTTTGCCTAAGTATGAAAAAATGGCTAGAACGTGCTAAGTAATTGAACCTATATTTTTATCGTCAATTGTTGCTTAAATAAATAGGTATGCAATTATCTTGTCCCCTAGACGTCCAACGTTAGACATGAAACATTGCATTAAATTTTTTATCATACATCGATTTTATGGAATATATTTATTGTTTGACCCTTTCAATATAGAGTTCAACCTTAATATATAGGTTTAAATTATTAGTTTTGATATACGATTAATTTTAAGTTTAGGAACACCAAACTCCTAACTAAGTTACTCAATAATTCAAATAAACTCACAAACTTTAAAAGTTAGATCATCATTTTAAAACATTCACATGATTGAAATTCAAAAGCAATTTTAGCTCGTAGTGAAAGTAAAAGATAAAGTAAACTTTGTTGAATTAAATGAGAAAGGTATTAGGTTTAATGAGAAAATGTAAGATGGAAACAAAGAGATTTAAACAAGTAACAATCTAGGGAATAAAAGAAAAAAATTATATGGAGTAAAACTAGGAGGTTTGTTCTATTATTTCTTAAAGTCGCTCTAAGATCTTTCAAACGTAATCCATTTATCTAATTTGTTTTAACATCAAAACTTAGACATAAGAACTTGAAATTTTAACTTATCAGAACTTGTTACAACTTTTTTTTCAATGAAAAATTATACATAAGTTTATGTTAAATCTCCAATTTGAATTTCATACCCAATCAAATAAGAAATTCTCAACCCGACCAAGTTAAACTCTTGAGTCTGCAAACAATTTTGTCACCCCTACCCATAAGGCCATGACTTACTTTTGTATTTGTTTGTATTTCAAAAGAATCATAAGAAATGGGCATGAAGTAAATTGTAATTAAATACTTTGATAGAACATACAAAGGGGTGATGTTGGTCGACGCGAAGAGAGTATTTGTCTAATAGAAAAAAAAGAAAGAAAGAAGATCAACGTTGAAAGGAGTTCGAAATAGACGTTCACTAGTAGGATAAAGGATAAGGGTGCCTCCCAAAGGGCCCAAAACTAGAGACAAAGACAGGAAATATGAGATAGAGAGAGAGGGAAGGAAGTCAAAGTTCAAAAGGAAGAATGCAGTGCATCAGTGCATGTATGTAACGCCTCGGAGATTAGAGAGAGAAAGAAGGAGAAAGCAAACGAATGGTCGGAGGTCAGACTCAGTGGCAGTGGGGGGGTACCCTCTTCTTCCTTCCTCTCCACTGTCCTTTTACAGACATGGCGATCATCAAAAAAACTCGGAGCATGTTCAACTTTATCCATCCAAAAATGGGCAAAATCTGTATTTTCTATTCCTCCACCCACAAACATAGTGCCCCTCTGTGTCATTTTGCCTCAGATTCGTGTACCCATCCCCACAAACCCCATTTTTGTCATTGCCCTCTACGTGTTTGATGAATGTCCCCTTTGAAGGTTTTGCTCCTGTTAGTGCAATGTGTTGCCTATTCAACCCCTCTTTTTGCCTCATCCTTGTTCAAATCCCTTTTGGAAGCTCCCAAATGTAAGATCGTACTTCCTTTAACTTAATGCTTTTCCATTTATGATTGTTTTTTTCTTCTTCCTTTTTATTGATTGTCTGTTTCTCATGTAAGTTCCTAATTTTGTGAAATTACTTCAACCGTTGATATAAATTTGAATTTAGACTAAGATTCTTTCAGCTCAGTCTCTCTTACCCACTGAGCAATTGCCAGCTTCTTTCTTTGTTTAGCCTTGATGAAGCCCCGTTTCATTAACCACCGTCAATGACTCCCTCCTTCTCACACTCTCTCTCTCTGTTTGTGCATGTTGAGCTTTTAGCTTTGTCTCTTCTCTTTTTGGGGTTCTCTCAGTTTC
This sequence comes from Cucumis variabilis, assembly GCA_037974545.1. NCBI lineage: Eukaryota > Viridiplantae > Streptophyta > Magnoliopsida > Cucurbitales > Cucurbitaceae > Cucumis > Cucumis variabilis. The sequence goes on from JBBPDI010000032.1 coordinate 18,021,022, forward strand.
TCTCACATCTAGCAGTCTAATCTCCACTTTTCAGACTATCTCTGTGGGTAATGGAGGAAATGGGTCATTGGGTCACTGATTCTCTCCCTAGCTTTGCTAAAAATCTTCATGTCTTGCTGGTGGATCATGATCCTTTCTCTCTCAAGCACTTGGCTTCATTGCTTGAGCAACAGTCATACAATGGTACAGTGGATCACAGTATTTCCATTAATCTCCTTCACCACCCTAATGGCTAATTCTAATGTGTTAAGCAACAGTCTAATGTAATGATATGCTTCTCTTTGTATCTGGGAACTTGTTTTAATGTGCATGTGCCATCTTGAAGAAATCCAGTGCATTATAGTGGCAGCTTTATGAAGGGGTTAATAGAAAATTGTCGTGGATTATTTTTGTGATGGATCTACAATTACTCAAACTGAAAAAGTAGGGAGATGGAAAGAATTTAACTTAACTTCTTAATTCGTCTTATCTTCCAGTGTTCCTCTATATAACGAGAATGTAATTTATCTTAGCTGCATGGTTTTAATGGTAGTTCCTCCTGATGCTTTTAATTTATACTACGTTTCCATATAAGGATATTTTTCTTAATGATAGAGTGCGATCTCTTTTGTTCAATTTTTTTCTTTTTCTGAATTAGGGTAATTCAAACTTCAGAGAATAAAAGTTCAAGATCTGAATGATTTCCAGTTTAAACTTGTAATAATACCTTTTCTGTGTGCTTCTGGTCTACATTTTTTCTCTTCCTTGAAGTATGATCGTTTTGTTTTGTTCATTGATTTATAATTTATGGGTCTAATTACAGTAATATATTCATTCGGCATTAATTTTTGTTTTCCCTTTTCCATGACTTCGATTTGCATGTCCGCTTTATTTAGTATTATTTATCTGATCCATTTGGGCAATTTTCTTAAACAGCTGGGGTTAGTTTTATTTAGGAAAATGAAAACTCAATCATATGACATGAAAATTTTCTATCTGACTTTTTCCCTCCTCTTACAATTCTTCAGTTACCACCACTCAACTAGCATCTATTGCTCTATCAATGATTCAGGAAAAAGGTGACCGGTTCGACCTTGTCATGGCTAACGTTAGCATGCCTGATATGGACAGTTTTTCGTTTTTGCACGTGCTCCTTAAGATGAATATTGCTGTCATTTGTAAGCTCAATTTTGCATGTTTATATCATAAAATTTTGTATTTTCATTATTCTCAAGCACTTTGTTGCCTGGCAGTTATGTCCTCGGGGATGAACTTGAGTGTGGCCCCGAAAGCATTGGCAGAAGGAGCATGCTATTTTCTTCAGAAACCTATTTCCAAGGGTGATCTCAAATATATGTGGCAACACGTGTATCGATGGAACA
>JBBPDI010000032.1:18089070-18101730 GCA_037974545.1 Cucumis variabilis
CCATTGAAGTGGCCACCCAGCCTTGACATACAAGGGTATGTCTCAGCCTGTTAACAAATACCACTAAAACTATGCAAGACAAAGAAAAAAGTTCTCAAAAGATTACCTAACTTTTAGGTCTTCCTTCACACCTTTAAGTTCTTCTGCCTTCTCCTTCAACTCTTTGACAGATTGTTGAAATTCTGTGTTTCTGCAATGTTTCCCAGAACATGAAACACTCGTTACGGAATTAAATACCATGAATACAAACCATGAAGAAACAGTAAAACAGTCAATACAAGAAGCAAGAGGAAACTCAGAAGTCATACATCTAGTTAGTAGTTCCTAATTAACAGTCAGCCATTATTAGGCAAGACATTAAAAAAGAACAGATTCTAAATGAGCGAAGGATCTTTCTACAATTGAATATAATACCAGGGCTTGACCTTTTTTTTTTCTTTTGGCCTTTTATCTCTATTTCTTCAGTTATGCATTGCCTAATGTTTTTTTCCACAGGAGTCTTGTCTAGTCACACATGAGAGACAAAAACAAATCATTTGTAGCTAAATGGATTTGGAAGTATCAAAAGGAGGAAAAAGTCCTTCCCAGGCAGCTTATTAGTGTGAAATATGGCAAATAATTTTTTCACTCTAGGCCCATAAACTAAGGCCAATTAGCATCTCAAGGTTGATGATTCAACCCCCACCCTAGCAATTGTTGAACTAAAAAAAACTTGGCCCCTAAGCAGAATCTCAAGCCTCTGCAAAATGCCTGGGAAAATTATTTTGAAACATCGAAGTCATACCCAATACAGAGTTTATCAACAAACTTGGCAATAGGGAAAACAGCCAAACACCCCCTTTTGGCATTATAATTGGCGGTAGGATATTCCATTGGCTTCTCAGTATTCCCTCTCTTGAACTCCCTATCAATGCAGAAAAATGCCCCTTATCAGGAATCATGGTTTGCCAAATTTTGAAATTGGAACCTTAGACCAAGGAGAGAACTCAACAAGGCTATAATTGAGAAATGCACTGGTGTCCAAAACCTATTATATGAAATACATTTGACTGGCACAAGAGTTCTTTGGCTATGAAAGTTGGAGTTCAGAGGATCCTCCACAACAAAATCGCTTATAAATGACATTGGTCGTAAGCTAGGTTATCATTAGAGCCTCGTAGATGGAACAATATGAAAGTATCTGACACGCCAAAAGGTCTCATATTTCATGTGGGAACTAGTCATAGAGCCATTAACACGTCAGATAAACTTTTAGGTCTACCGCCACACATATCCCTATCCTCTCACAGCTGCCCATTCTGCCAAAATGATTCAAAAACACAAACAAACTTCTCCTAAGAAACGAGGACACTTTAGTTCAGCTAGTGTGTCCTTCTCCAAAATGTGTCAGGCATTTAGACACTGACACTTTTTGGACACATATTGGACACAAAACAATTTCTCTGATGAGAAAAAATGTTTTATGAATGCATCCAGTTTGAGCAGTTTTTTGGCCACGTGGATCAAGAAAATTCGAAAGGTTTTAAACAAAAAGGAAAATCTTTTGATATATTTTCCTAATTATGAAGTTTCTTGCTTATATCTTATTGCATAATTTTTATAGATAAAAAATCAGGCTCGTTTATTCTTCAGAATCGAGTTAGGTTGTATGCTTCTTGGTGTATTCATTCCAAAGTCTTAACTATAGTCTACGTTCAAATTCATGCCAACTAGAGCCTTCTTTGTAACCCCTAAGTGTAGTGGGGAGATCTTATCTCCCCTCACTTTTTGTATTACCTCTTTTAATCAATATCAATATATTTAAAGTATGTTTCCTATTAAAAAATCAATGAAAATTTGAGTTTCTTCTAAAAAGAACTCATCAACCATTGCAAGGGGAAATACTATATCGGTAGATATTTATGCCTACTCAACCAAGTGGCTAGTTTAGTTGCTCTCGTTGACCTAAGCTGCTTGGCTTTAGCTTCAAGGTCGGGTAGAATCCTTGACACAGCCTAAACTAACCTGCACTTCCATACTGAGACATGTGACAAATCAATAGATTCATCACTTCAAGGATCTAACATCGGTCAAATTTATCCAGCTTTAATAAATTACATGAAAATAGAAATCAGTTCACATGCATTTGCACTTGCTTTTTTGACTAAATAAACACTGCAGAAAGTTAAAACAAATATACATGCAAGAATATATTATAATTCTAAAGGAAAGAGAAGATACTTGTCAGCTTCTCCTTTCACTTTCTTTGAGAACTCGTTGAACACACTGAATCTACGATTGATGGAATAACCACTTGGTAATAGCAATTGTGATCTCGTGCAGGAGCTCTACCACACCAAGATGCAGCCATAAATCAAACAAACTAGATGAAAAAATTTACACCACAGAAATCCATCCTATGAAGACTAAAGCGGAGAAAGATAGGATAAGGATAAAGCATAGGAAGAACAAATACCCCATGGGAAGTAAACTGATAAAAAATACTTTGTCTTGAGAGTAATATATCCCGAACCAATTTTCTGCCAGCCATTAAGATTTACCCACCACAACTCTGCACACAAATTTTATCTTATAAACAATAATTAACACAAACTAATTGGTATCATATGGATATAAAAGACAGCATGGATCCATATTTTCCTGAATGAAGTAAAAATTTAACACATGATTCAAGTTTTGAGGAAAGTTGTGATGTTAAAAGAAAGTAAAGGTATTACTACAAGACCTGAAATAAAAAAATAAAAATATCTCCATGAAACCACAAATATTCGATTTAAATGCAGTTATAGAGGTGAGGTAAAGCTACTTCAAATCTTTAAATTATAATGCTGTTGTAAAGCATCGAAGGTTTCATCCATATGCAAGCAAGCAAACTCGACATAAGTTTTCTATTTTATTTGTACATTGGATTTTCTGTTTTTTAAAACTAATACCAGTAGTTTCAATCCTTTCAATACAGCTTCCAAATTCCAACAATTTTTTTATAGCTGAGCAAACTACATAAAGCTGAGTTTTCCCTTCGTTGCTTCGTACCATTTTTTCTCAATCTATTTATCGATTCGGATAAGAATAATCTGTTTTCTCCTTTTCAATTTGTATTCAATCTATATCCTAATCAGTTATGTATACAACTTTAGTTACATAGTTTTCATTAGCATTGGTTGATGAAGAAATCAACAAAGTATACTCGAAATGAACCTCTGATAAGAAATCAACACAAGTTAACGAAACAACAAAAAAAGAATCAAAACATTAGGTATATTAAAATGAATGGCGATGTGCGAGAAGGGCGGTGCGAGCTCACCGATGGCACGGATTAGGGGCTGAACCAACAACAGAGATAAGCAACTGTAGTTGCTAGGAGAGGCGAGAGGTGAAAGTGCAGCGTGCGGTGGCGTGTGGCGGGGGCTGAGATTGTGCCGGGTTGGAGCGGCGTCCGGCAAGCGGCGGTGCAGTGGATTGTAATGGGAGGGAGGAGGTGGGTGACCTTGAAATAGGGTTTAGAGAAATTAAAAGGGAAGAAAGACCGGGTGAGTTTTAGTTTTACGTGCGGAGGCGGAAGACTTGGGGAGAAGGAAAAATAAAAATAAAATGTAACTTTTTTTTTATTATTATTACAACATTATGTAATGATTGAGATTATGTGTTTATGTATATTTGTAAGTTAAAGTATTGTTTGTGTTGGTTAAATACAAGTTGTTGTAAAGTAGTGTTTATTTCTGTCTCGTGTCACTGAGGTAGGCAAATGGTATAGAAAAGTTTGGGATAAGGAAATTGCATTCAAGTGGTACATACCATCACATACGTTTAAAGATTTACGTTGAAAAACAAAGAAAAGTTAGAAACTAAACCAAATAAGTTTTAGAAAGAAAAAATCGTAAAAATAGCAAATTCTAATATAGCAAACTGAAAAATAGCAAAAATCGAAAAATAATAAGATTTTTGGCGAATTGAGTGTGTCTATCTTTTTTTCTTTTCATTATTTTGAGATTACCCTTAATGAGTCCCAAATTTGCCTCATCATCATTAAAGGTTGATTTTTCTATCAATTAAATTTTAAATTTATGTAAATCTTTTTAGTATTATCTTTTATGGCAGATTTCACATTTTTTATTCCTATTTCCAGTCTCTTCCTTGTTTATGTGTTGGCATATTTGATTTTCTAAATCTTTAAAACCTTTGTCTAATTATTTGATATTTTTTTTTATGTTTTTATTTTTACCTCTGACAAGACAAGAATCTCCTTATGTGTTACCTTAACAAAGGAACAAAATGAATAATTTCTTATGTGTTACCAAATTTGCTAAATATCACCTAAAATCCAATTTCCAATATCCCTAAGATTGAAAGAAAAGTGGAGCGAATGTCAAGGAAAACCTATGAGATCTAGTGAAACCGCGAAGGCCATTGGCATCAAGAAGGTAATAGAGTATGAAGGAAGCAAAGAATTGGAATTTCTTTTAAGTTTTTTATTTTATTTTAATTTTAGGGTTTTTAATCATATAGGGCTTCTTTCTACTGAAATTGGAATTGGCGTAGTAGTTGCTTGAGGACAATCCTCGTTCATGAGGAAGTTCATACTACTTGCATGGGCTCTAATTTATTAAGGGGTTCAATTGTCAATAATTTTGGAAGACTAAATGATTAAATTCAAGAAATTGTAAGTTATATTCTACGTTTTTTTTTTTTTTTTTTTGCTGGCATTGTGATTTTGATCCGCCTCCCAAATATTGAGAGTGTTTTTGGTATTTAATTTAGTAATGGATAGATTGGGGAGGGAGGTATAAAATTTAGTGTACTAATTTATATAGTTTTTTTTTTTAGATTAGATCCAAGTTTCTTCTTAATTAACTTTGGCATAAACATCTCTACTATAATTAATTTTATATATTGTATTTTCCTATTAGTAGATGTGCTTTAGTTGATGGATAGTCAAAAAAAAATTAAATACATTGTTTTTTTAACTATATTGTATTTGTATAATTTTTTTTTGTTAGATTTTTAAAGTTTTAAGATTTTTAATAAGTAAAAGAAATTTATGTTGAAATTTTATATATTTTTTAGTTTAGTATGGGTCAATTATATTAAAATTGGTGGTCTATTTTTTTTTTAAGTTTTTTTAACTAGATTTTTTTTGTTAAAGTTCAAAATTTGAAAGTTTTGGAATTTTTAATAAGTAAGAAAATTTTATTTTCATGTTTGAATTTTATACTTTTTAATTTAATATCAAATTTCTTTGACAATTTCTCGTAAAATATGACATTAACATCACAAAAAAAACTCAAATTAAGTAAGTTAAATTAAAAATTTTGTATGAAGATTTTTAGAACCATTAATTATAAATTCAACATTTTTGAATGAGAAATTGGATTGGTTTATGGTCACGGCTAAGTTGGGTGTCCAACCATTATTCCCAATTCCTAATACTTTCATCCATTGCCAAAATTGGAAACTAATGTTCACAATTTCTTGTCTTATTAGATGAAATTTCACATTTCTTGAAAATTTTGGATTATAATTATTTGAAAAGCAAAATGTTTTTTTTTGCTTTATCATTAATCAAATTAATGAAATTTTGTTGCTTTATCGATGCTCGAATTTATTAAAGGGCATAGGCCACGAGCACTATTAAGGGGCTAGGGACATGTGCCTCTCACATTTTAGATTTTTATATTTTAATATTAATTTTGAAATATTAAATTATAATATATATTAAATATTCTTATTTTTAACTGTATTTTGTATTTGATAGAGTAGTTGTACCTCCCGTTCCTCTTCATATTCACTTTCTAGTTAGGCTTCATAATGTTGGAAGCCAAGGAGGAACCCTTGGTCGTCATCTTCCCATGTTTTTTCCAATGTTTTCATTGAGCACTCAGCCTTAATGAGAGTTGGATCTCCCTTGAGAATGATTTGTTTCTCTCCCACTCGAAATGCCTCGGTCAGTGAAGGCTAATGGACCTTCATAGTTCCTGTGGCATCTAGCCACTGCATTTCCAATACCACGTTTACATTTCCCAGTTCTACAGCTAAGAAATTAGCAACAATAGTCAGCGTCTTCAGCTTCAGTTCCACTCTCTTACACACCCCTTTTCCCTTTCACTTGGTGTCGTTGCCAATCGTGACCTCAAACGGAGTGCCCTCTTCTATTAAGATGTGTTTTTCTTCTACTAGAGCCTGGTGAATAAAGTTGTGCATCGCCCTACTGTCTATCAACACTATTACTGCCTTCCCCTTCACCATCCCCATCAGTTTCATAGTACCCTTTGATGAAAAGCTAGTTATAGTACTTAGCTCAATTTCAGCCCCTTCTGTAAGATCCAGTTTTTTTAGTTCCACTATCCCCTCTGTACTTTCATCCAAATTTTCTTCTTCATTCCCACCTTCTTCTTCATTGAGAATGAATAGCATTAATTCTCTTTTCTTTCATTTTGCACCTGTAACCAGGGGTGTACTTGTCATTACATCTAAAAAATAAGCCCTTATCTAGTCTTGCTCGAAATTCCAAATCTGATAGTCTTTTGACTGGTGGATCGTTTCTTTGGTAATTTCCCTTAATTGGTATGGTGACCTGTTTCATCTGGAATTCTATTTTCCTTTGAGTGCCTTTCTCCCCTCCCCTTCGAGTCTTGTTAACGCTACTCTCAGTACCCTTGGGTTCTGTTATCCCATATTCGGCTCTAGCCAATTTTAAAGCTAAATTGCAATCATTCACGAGTTGTGCCTCTTTCATACACTCTTCCAAGGTCTGGGGATGTCTACTAATTACTTCTTCCTGGAGTGCAGGTTCCAGCTCGGTTACAAAAGCATCTCTCAACACACTTCCAACCATGTAAGGTAGCGGGGCTGAGTAGTTAACGAACTTCTTTACATACTCATTATAGGACCCCTCTTGCTGGATGCTAATCAGCCTAGCACCCAAATTTTTTTGACCTGAATCTTGAAAAAACTCAAACATTCGTTCCTTCAAATCTTCCCAGGATGCCACCTTCTTGCGGTTATTACTCCACCTGTACCAGTCAACCTCGTCTTGCCCAAAACTGACTACAACTACCTTCACCTTTTCTGTTTCTGGCAAGTTGTTGATCTCAAAAAAATGTTCAGCCCTATATACCCATGATTCTGAATTCTCACCTAAGAACATTGGCATTTCCAACTTCTTATATTTACTCAGATCCACTGTTGCGTTGTTTCCTTTTGTCGTAGCCTCTGTTTCTTTCATTTTCCCCTTGAGTTTCAACACGGATCCGTCGGATGTACCCGATTCCTCCCTCTTCTTATAACTATTACTTTCCCTTATCTCTTAGTACAGAAAAATTACCTCAACAATGGCTAAACAGAGACAGTACTATGCTGATCTTTATTTATATATAAGCCAAAAGATGATTCATAACCATAATATAACAGTAATAAAGAAAACACAGCAAAAGAAACATACCAACTCCTCTCTATAGAGCTGGAATATCCCTTATAGGCTACAGTAGCCTTTCCAAGTTAAAGATAACCAAAAAAACTCCACCTACACTAACCCCTAGAAGGTCTATAAATAGCCCTCCTCACATTCCTCTCCGTGGGTCCCATATGTCCTTACTTTTTTCCTTTTCTTCAGACTATTTCTTTCTCACTCATTTCCTGATCATTTACCCTTTTACCCCTTCTCTTATAAGTGTGAATTAACGGTGGTCTTACAAATTCCTGATAAAGGACATTTTTCTGCATTGATAGGGAGTTTAAGAGAGGGAATACTGAAAGGCCAATGGAATATCCTACCACCAACTATAATGCCAAAAGGGAGTGTTTGGCTATTTTCCCTATTGCCAAGTTTGTTGATAAACTCTGTATTGGGTATGACTTCGATGTTTTAAAATAATTTTTCCAGGCATTTTCCAGAGGCTTGAGATTCTGCTTAGGGGCCAAGTTTTTTTTAGTTCAACAATTGCAAGGGTAAGGGTTGAATCATCAACCTTGAGATGCTAATTGGCCTTAGTTTATGGGCCTAGAGTTAAAAAATTATTTGCCATATTTCACACAAATAAGCTACCTGTGAAGGACTTTTTCCTCTTTTTGATACTTCCAAATCCATTTAGCTACAAATGATCTGTTTTTGTCTCTCATATGTGACTAGACAGGACTCCTATGGAAAAAAACATTAGGCAATCGATAACTGAAGAAATAGAGATAAAGGACCAAAAGAAAAAAAAAAGGTCAAGCGCTGGTATTATATTCAATTGAAGAAAGATCCTTCACTCATTTAGTAAAAATCATGAATATGTTCTTTTTTAACGTCTTGCCTAACAATGGCTGACTGTTATATGTTAGGAACTAGACGTATGATTTATAAGCTTCCACTTGCTTCTTGTATTGACTGTTTTACTGTTTCTTCATGGTTTGTATTCATGGTATTTATCTCTATAACAAGTGTTTCATGTTTTGGGAAACATTGCAGAAATATAGAATTTCAACAATTTGTCAAAGAGTTGAAGAAGCCAGAAGAACTTAAAGGTGTGAAGGAAGACCTAAAAGTTAGTAAGTTTTTTAGAACTTTTTTCTTTGTCTGGCATAGTTTTAGTGGTATTTGTTAACAGGATGAGACATACTCTTGTTTGTCAAGGCTGGGTGGCCACTTCAATAGATGAATCACTTAATTGATGGATTGATTATGATGTATGTAGACTATACTATAAGTAATATATTGACGAAATACAATGTATTTGAGATGAATGAAATATGTATGTGTTTGAATGTATTTGAATACAGGATGTAATGTGTGTTTGACGGATATGAAAAATCATATATTATACATGCTTATTATGAGAAATGGTATCTGACTAATAACATTAGTGACTTGTAATCTTTACGAACTATGTATTTGAATCCTATTTCTTTTATGGTTTGAGTACTTTATTAATGAACTAAGTAATGCGTTTATAGATTATTAATATCCACAAGGTTCAATCCTCCTTGAGTTCAACGGCAAGCATAATGAAAAAAGTGCACCCAAACTTTGGAAGGAAAAAAGAAAGACAACAAATAGCAAAGGTAATGAGATAAATAATATGAACGTTGGTTCAGCACTTCGAGCATGGTACATTTAAACTTTCTTATGCTACCAACTTATAGGTTAAAGAAAAATTTCCAAGTGAGGACATGTCACACCCCAAACCGTATCACGACGAAAATGTCGAAGTAGTAGGAATATAATGTGAGTTTGTTACAATCTTGAAAATTTCTTATTGCAAAATATTGTTCTCAACTTCTTTTATACTACTTCAGCATTTTTATCGTAGTACGGTTTGAGGTGTGACAACTTGGTATCAGAGCATGATTTTGAAAAATCTGGTTGTTTTAAGTTTTATTGTGGTCTAAATTTCGAGGACGAAATTTCTTAAGAGGGAAATAATTGTGAGACTCATTTTTAATTTGAGTATAGGAAGTATTTGGCTAAAACTACTATAGAAATTGGCGTTTGAATATATCTGCGAAAAAGATTAAGCGATAGAATCTTTTATTGTTAGAATAAGTTTTGCGATTAAAAAGTTAATTTGCGAGGAAGTTTTGAGAAAAGAAAGGTTTGCAGTAGAATTTATAAGTCTAAACGCTCTCAGAAGGAAGTCTGGTTAAGTTTGACTAAAATGACTAGGTGTTTAGGTAGTTTTTGCGATAAGAACCAAGAGTTTCACGATGAAGAACTCTATGAAGAAGCCTTGAAGTTTAAATTCGCGATAAATGTTCTAAGCGACTAAAAGTTGGTTAATTCGCAAGGAAGGTTTCTTGTAAAAATATAACTACACAATAAGGTTATTCACGAGAAGTGTTGTGGTTAAAGTTAACAATATGGGGTTAGGCGAGAAATAAAGTCTGGCTAAGAAAATATCAGATCTGATTTGACATGGGTTAACGTGTAAGATTAAGAAAAAGGAAGAGAAGGAAGAGGAGAATTTTTTTTAAAGTATGGTGAGTGGTTTTCTTCTTAAATGTTTTGTGGTTCCGCTTTACTATTTTGAAAGATGATTCCAAATGAGAAAGTGTTTCAAAAAGATATTTCTATGAAAAGTGTATGTGTAAGGTTATTCACGAAAAGTTTTGTGGTTAAAGTTAACGATGTGGAGTTAGGCGAGAAATAAAGTCTGGCTAAGAAAATGTCAGATCTGATTTGACAGGGGTTAACGTGTAAGATTAAGAGAAGGAAGAGGAGAATTTTTGTTAAAATGTGGTGAGTGGTTTTCTTCTTAAATGTTTTGTGGTTCCGTTTTACTATTTTGAAAGATGATTTCAAATGAGAAAGTGTTTCAAAAAGAGATTTTTATGAAAAGTGTATGTGTATTCAAGCATGATTTATAATGTTAAATCTATATTTGATGATTACAATTTCAATATGCTATGAAATAGTTTTCAAACCATTAGTTGATTCCTTAAGATGATGTTACCTTTCATGTGCACACAAAGAGTCAATGCCACCATGAGGTGTACAGACCACATGGTGATAAGAAGCTGATTTATGCGTTGAAATGAGCATATAAAGGTTAGTGGCCTGAGCAACAAGGACGAATCTGTATGTTCTCGAATGTTGTTGATACGTAGTCAAACGTGAGGTAATGAGACCAAGTGTAGAGAATGATTCGAGATCCTTGACGAATGGAATGAATGTTAACTAATGTGTGTTTATGTAAAATTGTTATAAATGTGTTTGTTAAGCGTAAAGAAAGGTTTATGCAAAATGAAATGATTTGATGTTGTGTTATGCGAAATGATGTTTGTGAAAATAATTTTATAAAACCTCACTAAGTCTTTTAGACTTATTCTTTCAAAATTTATCTTCCAAGGCTTAGGCGTTGAGGTCAAGAGGAAAGGAAGTTTGGGCTTGCTAGGCGAGAAGCTGTCAGACGTTTAAGTTTAAGTGATGGCTTATATCTTTTGGTTAAGTGTTGTTTCAATATGTTCATGTACTAAACGTCTTGTTAATAGTAAAAGTTTAAGATTGTTCTATCTTTTTCGTGATAAGTTCTAATCACCTAAAGTTTTTTTATGTTAAGTGTTTTGGCGATCAAGCTAAGTTAAGGAAGTTAAGACGAGCATCTTTGGCGTTTTATTGCCCCAATGATGCTTAAGTCGTCTTGTATTTCGTGAGACAAGCAAGCAAGTCTGCATGGTGGGGTGTGATAGCTTGACTCTTCAATATAGACAAAAACAATACAACAACAAGCATTATAATAAAACACATAAGAATACCTCGTACTACAAGATGCCTAATTATATTGTGTAAGTTATAAATCGTATCTTATTAATGCAGTACATTTTTTTAGTTGAGCACAACCAAGGAAAAGTTGATAAAGATGGCAGAGGATAGAAAAAAACGACTGAAGATATCAATTGATAACCAATGTAAAGAGATTAAGCGAGTGACCACCGAAATAAGAATAGATGCAGCAAGAGAGAAAACAGACACATCATCGAACAACTAGAAGGAGAATGCATGTCCAGACATGCCATCATTTGATTTGCATATAAGTCAAAGTTGATAGTTTATCATTAAACATTTATGTTATGGACTCCTCAATTTATGAAATGATCTTTTGTTTTGATGGTTTATTTACATTGGAACAATATTCATTTATTTAATCAAAATCTATTATTATTTTTAGATACATGAATTTTAAATACATTGTATTTATTATTCAAATCACTAAAATCTGAATAAAAAATATGGATGTACTTCAAATGGTTAAATATGAAATGCATGTACAAAAATATAGCATAATTGTTCAAAATACCCAATATGTTTGATTTACACAATAAAAAAAAAGATAATGTCATGACTTCCATATTATGACAACCTCAATGTATCTGGTTTGAAAGTTACAATAAAGTTTAAAACAAACAACATACAATATAATATACCTTCAAATTGAACATTCTCATGTAACCATAAAATATAATAAATACTCTGTATGTTAATGAAAAATGATAAATTTTATAAGAACCAACCATTCGAATTCGATCTACAAATGAAGAAAATATTAACCTAATGATATACAAGTGATAAAAGAATTGTAACTAATACTTATAGAAATTATTGAATAGTAACCTATTGTTGAACGAGTTCTTTACAATACCTATAATTGTGACCTCGTTGACCACACTTGCTGCAACATACAGTCATCTTTTTTTCTAAAAAATGACAAAAATCTATTCTTTTTAGGCCTTTCAGTTGAACATCTGACCTTTGGCGGAAGTGGTCAATCATTGCCGCCTTGGTAGGTGTTCCTAATTTGGTCTACACTACTAATAGAACATGTTGCCTTCTTATACAAGTTTATCAAATTTGAAACATAATAAAACTTATCAGAATACGTATGCAAATCAAGATTCCCTGTAGAAAGTGCAATATATGATGGAACAAAACAAGCACAGCGGAAAATGGATAGGAAAAATACCCTAAATGCCTCTAAATAACATGCAACCCTTAAACTAAACAATTAAGGAAATATTACCTTTGTAGTTTTTCTAAACCTTGATATCTCTTTTTCTTTCAATTGAGACAACCACTAGAGGTCACCTACTATCCTCCGAACAAAGAACCGGATTGTGGGACCCAATTTAGTGAAGAAAATAGGAGAGTAAGATAGAGAGAAAGGGATTGGAAATGTATAATTGAGATTT
>JBBPDI010000032.1:18101830-18112144 GCA_037974545.1 Cucumis variabilis
CTGTTAATTAGGAACTAGATGTATGACTTCTGAGCTTCCACTTGCTTCTTGTATTGACTGTTTTACTGTTTCTTCATGGTTTGTATTCATGGTATTTATTTCTGTAACGAGTGTTTCATGTTTTGGGAAACATTGCAGAAACACAGAATTTCAACAATTTGTCAAAGAGTTAGAAGAAGGCAGAAGGTGTGAAGGAAGACCTAAAAGTTAGGTAATTTTTTTAGAACTTTTTTCTTTGTCTGGCATAGTTTTAGTGGTATTTGTTAACAGGCTGAGACATACTCTTGTTTGTCAAGGCTGGGTGGCCACTTCAATGGATGAATCACTTAATTGATGGGTTGATTGTGATGTATGTAGACTATACTATAAATGATATATGGACGAAATACAATGTATTTGAGATGAATAAAATATGTATGTGTTTGAATATGTCTTTGAATACAGGATGTAATATGCGTTTGACGACGATATGAAAAATCATACAGTATACATGCTTATTATGAGAAATGGTATCTGACTAATAACATTAGTGACTTGTAATCTTTACAAACTATGTATTTGAATCTTATTTTTTTTTATGGTTTGAGTACTTTATTGATGAGCTAAGTAATACATTTATAGAATATTAATATGCACAAGGCTCAATCCTCCTTGAGTTTAACGACAAGCATAATGAAAAAAGTGCACCCAAACTTTGGAAGGAAAAAAGAAAGACAACAAATAGCAAAGGTAATGAGATAAATAATACGAACGTCAGGTTCAACACTTCGAGCATGGTACATTTAAACTTTCTTGTGCTACCAACGGATAGGTTAAAGAAAAATTTCCAAGTGAGGACACGTCATACCCCAAACCGTATTACGACGAAAATGCTGAAGTAGTAGGAATATAATGTGAGTTTGTTACAATTTTGAAATTTTCTTATCGCAAAATATTATTCCCAACTTCTTTTATACTACTTCAGCATTTTCATTGCAGTACGGTTTGAGGTGTGTCAACTTGGTATCAGTGCATGGTTTTGAAAATTCTGGTTGTTTTGAGTTTTATTGTGGTCTAAATTTTGAGGACGGAATTTCTTAAGAGGGAAAGAATTGTGAGACTCGTTTTTAATTCAAGTATATGGAGTAAAATTTTGGCTAAAACTAGTATAGAAATTGGCGTTTTTAATTCAAGAATCTTTTATTGTTAGAATAAGTTTTACGATTAAAAAGTTAATTTGCGATGAAGTTTTGAGAAAAGAAAAGTTTGCAGTAGATTCTATAAGTCTAAATGCTCTCAAAAGGAAGTCCTGGTAAGTTTGACTAAAACGACTAGGCGTTTGGGTAGTTTTCGCGATAGGAACCAAAAGTTTCACGATGAAGAAGTCTACGAGGAAGCCTTGAAGTTTAAATTCGCGATAAGTATTCTAAGGTTTAGGGTTTGGGTAGTTGATTAGTTCTCGAGGAAGATTTCTTGTAAAGTTATAACTATACGATAAGGTTATTCACGAGAAGTGTTGTGGTTAAAGTTATTTGCGACATGGGGTTAGGCGAGAAATGAAGTCTGACTAAGAAAATATCAGATCTGATTTGACAGGGGTTAACGTGTAAGATTAAGAAAATATTTCTTCCCTCTCCACGAGAAGAGAAGGAAGAAGAGAATTTTTGTTAAAGTGTGGTGAGTGGTTTTCTTTTTAAATGTTTTGTGGTTCCACTTTACTATTTTGAAAGATGATTTCAAATGAGAAAGTGTTTCAAAAAGAGATTTCTATGAAAAGTTTATATGTGTTCAAGCATGATTTATAATGTTAAAGCTTGATTTGATGATTACGATTTCCATGCTATGAAATGGTTTTCAAACCATTAGTTGATTCCTTAAGATGATGCTAACTTTTATGTGCACATAAAGAGTCAATGCCATAATGGGGTGTACAGACCACATGGTGATAAGAAGCTAATTTATGCGTTGAAAGGAGCGTATAAAGCTTAGCGGCCTTAGCAACAAGGACGAATCTGTATACAATAATCAAACGTGAGGTAATAAGACCAAGCGTAGAGAACGATTTGAGATCCTTGGCGAAAGGAATGAATGTTAACTAATGTGTGTTTATGTAAAATTGTTATAAATGTGTTTGTTAAGCGTAAAGAAAGGTTTATGCAAAATGAAATGATTTGATGTTGTTTATGCGAAATGATGTTTATGAAAAGATATTGCGAAAATGATTTCATAAAACCTCACTAAGTCTTTTAGACTTATTCTTTCAAAATTTATCTTCCAGGACTTAGGCGTTAAGGTCAAGACGAAATGAAGTTTGGGCTTGCTAGGCGAGAAGCTGCCAGTTTAAGTTTAAGTGATGGCTTCTATCTTTTGGTTAAGTGTTGTTTCAATATGTTCATGTACTAAACGCCTTGTTAATAGTAAAAGTTTAAATGTTCTATCTTTTCCATGATAAGTTATAATCGCCTTAAGTTTTTTTATGTTAAGTGTTTTGGCGATCAAGCTAAGTTAAGAAAGTTAATACGAGCATCTTTGGCGTTTTATCTCGTCAAGGATGCTCAAGTCGTCCCGCATTTTGCGAGACAAGCAAGTAGGTCTGCACGGTGGGGTGTGATAGCTTGACTCTTCAATATAAACAAAAACAATACAGCAACAAGCATTATATTAAAACACGTAAGAATACCCCGTACTACAAGATGCCTAATTATATTGTGTAATTTATAAAATCGTATCTTATTAATGCAGTACATTTTTTTAGTTGAACACAACCAAGGAAGAGTTGATAAAGATGGCAAAGGATAGGAAAAAACGAATGAAGATATTAATTGATAACCAATATAAAGAGATTAAGCGAGTGATCACCGGAATAAGAATAGATGCAGCAAGAGAGAAAACATACACATCATCGAACAACTAGAAGGAGAATGCATGTCCAGACATGCCGTCATTTGATTTGCATCTGAGTCAAACTTGATAATTTATCATTAAACATTTATGTTATGGGCTCCTCAATTTATGAAATGATCTTTTGTTTTGTTGGTTTATTTACATTGGAACAATATACTCGTTTATTTAATCAAAATCTATTATTATTTTTAGATACATGAATTTTAAATACACTATATTTGTTATTCAAATCACTCAAATCTGAATAAAAAATATGGATGTACTTCAAATGGTTAAATATGAAATGCATGTACAGAAATATAGCATGATTGTTCAAAATACCCAATATGTTCGATTTACACAATAAAAAAAAGATAATGTCATGACTTCCTTAATATGACAACCTCAATATGGTTTGAAAGTTACAAAAAAGTTTAAAACAAAAAAGTTTAAAACAAACACATACAATATAATATACCTTCAAATTGAACATGCTTAGGTAACCATAAAATATAATAAATACTTTGTATGCTAATAAAAAATGATAAATTTTATAGGAACCAACCATTCGAATTCGATTTACAAATGAAGAAAAAATCAAGTGATAAAAGAATTGTAACTAATACTTATAGAAATTATTGAATAGTAACCTAATGTTGAATGAGTTCTTTACAATACCTACAATTGTGACCTTGTTGACCACACCTGCTATACAGTTGCTTTTTTCTTCTCAAAAATGACAAAAATCTATTCTTTTTAGGCGTTTCAGCTAGACGTATGACCTCTGGCGGAAGTAGTCAATCATTGCTGCCTTGGTAGGTGTTCCTAATTTAGTCTACACTACCAATAGGACGTTTTGCCTTCTTATACAAGTTTATCAAATTTGAAACATAATAAAACTTATTAGAGTACGTATGCAAATTAAGATTCCTCGTAGAAATTGCAATACATGTATGTGAGCAAATGATCAAATCAAAGTTCCATTGACGACATGAGCATGTGCCGACCAAAATATTGACAACGTATTATTCCTTATGATGATAAATTTCAAATTTATGTTGATTCAGAGGATATACAAAATTGTTAAATCCAATGTGGTTCACACCCCTTTTAGAAACTAGTTATGCATTTGATGTGTATTAGGAATGTGTTTGGGCCACCTCTCCCTCAACCCTCACTTTGGAGGGTGGCCAAAGTGGGCTTTTTGGCTTCCTAGTTGGGCCTTGGTTTGGTTGTGGTTGGTTAGAGCTCAAGTATTAGATTGATTCGATTCGAGTTCTTCAAGTCATATATGCATTCACTTCAAAAAAATTTACTCTAAAATCTTCTCTCAAGTTTAGTTTTAAAAGTATTTACACTTTCTTTTTTCTTGTATGAATCAACAAGTCACATATGTGGACTTCTTTTTTTCAATCTCATTTTTATAGTAAAGTAAAATAAGCACTGTAAGTATTTTATATTTTATTTATCCTTTGTTTTCTAATGTTCACTTTTATTTCTTTTTAAATTTATGAGTTATTAACTCCAATACAAATAAAATCACAATATTGTATGCGATAAAGCTTAGTGTGTGCATAAGAAAGAGTGGCTGATAATGAGTTGGTTGTCAGCTAGCACTTGATGCTTGATATTGGTTTCTCCCCTTTATTTTGAGCAAGAGGGAGATCCAACACGAGCTAGAGCACGAGTGAGATCAACCATGATCAAAGTGAGATGAAAGGTAAGATAGGAATTAATTTGTGAAATCTTGAATCAACAACTCAGATTAAAGATTAAAAACGTCTAAACTTTATAGATTTCCATGGGTCGTTGATGGTATTCAGTAGAAATGAAAGAGGAGTTTAATAAATTAATTAGAAATAAAGAAGATGAGATATAGCGGAGAAAGAAGACTCAACAAAGTATAGTTAATATATGAATAGTAAATGGCAAAGTCGATGTTAAACCAAAATGTGTATAAGACCAAGGTAAGGGCAAAGTATGTAAAAAAATGAGTGGATTCCACATAATTTTATCAATAGTAATCCAGTTACCACATCGTGTGGAAGTAATTAGATTGTGGTAGTGAGGGTGATAAAAAAAAATGAGGCTCTCGCATGTCCAACATTTACAAAATTGGATAAACAACTTCAAAGGTTACTATGGTACGGTATGTCCTATTTGGATAAACTCCTTTGCATTCATTATATAATTAGAACTAAAAGGTTGATGATTAATACTACAATATATTATATTAAAAAGTATATCAAGAATTAATTACATGGCAAATTTTATTACTATAGTTTTTGTTGTTTCTCTTGAGAACGCTAATGATTGAAAAGAACGTGTAAAGATTTTTCTATTTGTCATATATATATAGTAATGCTCCAGATATGTAGAAATTTTAATAGACATACAATAGAAGATTCACGAGATTATGTGAGGAGAGAACAAACTTACATAAATATAATTTTAAATGTATCTATGTAATATTAAAATCACATAATATCACTAAAGCAAGTACAAAATAATTGACATACGACGAATAAGATGTTTGTTATTTAATTCTTCACATTTTTACTGTACTAAATAAAACATATAATAATGTCGATTATGAAAATCCATTAAAGTAATATGTTTGATAGGTTTCAATAAAAAGATAAAATAGATATAACTTTATTTAAATTAGAAAATAATATAATAAAATTCTCAAAATAAACCAACTATACAATGACATTCGAAATAGGCATAAATTAGAATAGAATGAGTCAGAGTAGCAAATATCAAAATTATATTTTAATCCATAAATAAATGAGGAATTTTAAAAAAATTAGTGAATGGAAATCTTATTTATTAATTAATATAATAAGGATAAAAGCTTAAAACTCTTTTTTCTTTTTGCTATACAATTTTTTTATAGCTTTCTCAATGACTATAAGAAATATACAATAATTGTTTTTCAATATAATTAGAATCATTTATTGTTGTTTAAATATCATTTAAACTAATTGGCTTTTGATAATTTTTTCTCCAATTGCTTTTTTTAGTTAAATCCACACATATGAAATACTAAATGCATATTAATTAATAATATGATTTTCCATTATAAACTATTAACATTACAAAATAAAGTACAATGTTATAGAATAAAGAAAAGTAATTCAAACAATACAATATATAATACACGTTGATTTCAAATGTATGTTAATCATCAATTTTCATCCATTTTCGACAATTAAAAGCATGTTTAGGTGATGAATGATTTTAAAAGATTAAATTTGATCACTTTTATTATTTTAAAAATTATTCTAAAACATATTTTCAATCCTTCAAAATTAATGTTGATATATAAAATTCACATTCGAGAGTGTAAAGCAAAATATTAAATTAAATTTGAGTACTAAAATATATTTTACGATTTTGAACGTGATAAAACATGTACTGTTATTAATGACTTTTGTTATGTTAACCAACTTCAATACTAATAAAGGATGAGACTAATGAGAGAAAAAGCATAGAAAATTTAATCACATCTTTTAATAGCATCGCTTGCGACGATCTTTTTAAAGTGTATTCGCAACTATGTGTGAGAAATATATCATTATTTAGTGTCAATATTGTTTTTATATTTGGTTGGCATTTGAGTCTCGCTTGTGCTCATTAACCGACAACCTCAACCAACAACATTCATAAATTGATTAATCAAAGTTATTAGTTTGGTCGATTTTAGTATATGAACGATTGATTGTTTAGTCTATATTCTTGTTTAAATAGTTGAACTTTCAATTTGATTAGATGAAGATAGTTATCAATTTAAACAGCAATGGTATCAAATTAATACTTAGAAAAAGGGCTAAATCAACCACAAACTGCCCCTTCTAACACATTAAATAAAGACAAGCAATTGTTTTGAATTTTTTGCCAAACTAACATTGACCTAGGAGATTTTTTTATATATATATAAATAACCTAAATTTAGTTAGGATAATCTTAATTTTAAAACTAATACAACTTAGCATTTTACTTGCATCTCAAATCACTACCTATAGTTAAATTTTCAATGGATGATTGTGGGTTTCCATCATTAATTACAAATTGATAAATTGTTGAATAAACAACTCATAAGATCAATATTGACAATGAACAAGACTTTGTGTTCTATAAAAGTTGCTATGCACTTTGATATCGCACTAAAAATCTCATTGATTCACCACCATTAAACTTTAAAGAGAATTAAACCTTGAATGGTATTTTGTGGCATAAGCAAAAAGTTACTCTTCATTGTGTTCCTAAATTTGGTTCATTTAACATTAAATGCAACAAAAGAATTGATCGACCATCGCTCAATCTTTAAATTTATTTTATATAACACTAAAATTAAACAAAATACCCAATTCCTTGTTCTTATTTAAATTAATTTATGATAAAAGAATGAAAATAAAAACCATCAATTCCCAAATGGTATTTCTCATGAGTTGATAAAAATGTACACATATTAATTACTAAAGCGACACATACCTAATAGTGTACTATAGTAGAAGTTTAATTTGTGTATACGTTGTGTTATTATACCAACCTCATACCTTAATTAAAAATGTATTCGCTTAATATCAATATTTTAACTTAAACATAATTCAATGGATCAAAATATATACCTTCATTCAACTACTATTTTCATATATTTATGCGTCTAAGTAGTGTGCAAAGCGCACTAACATACCAACTCGAATTATTGATTTAAATAGAGCATGTCAATCAATAAAATAAAGTACACACCCAAAAGTTCATTTAAACCGTCAAAGCATGATGCTTTTTTTTTTCTTTTAATTTGGTCATCCTTGTTTCATGAAACCAATCACTCTATTTTATTATATGCTACTGGGACGAATTTATGAACGGCCTAGGGATGCTCCTTCATATTCTCAGTTTTTGTACTTTGATATTAATTTTAAAGTGTTATATTACAATATATATTAATTATGCTTTATTTTAACTAAATTCTGGTTATGATGTAGTGGTTGTGCATATGACAATAATTTTCTTCTACAAATGATTTCCTAAAAGTTTTATTCCAAATATTTGAAACTCTACCTTATTTTCTAGCTAGCATTTGTTATATTTATAAAAAATCGGTGGTCCAAACTTTCGCTCTCAACAATATTCCATGAAAAAAAGGTATCTTTCTTTTTTCTTTTTTTTTAATATAATTTTAAATTTTACATATTTACATTACAAAAAAATCTACATATTTACATTACAAAAAATCATGTAAAAATTCTCGGTCTTTCTTTATTGTTAAAAATGTAGTGAATGTTATTGGAGCATTATTGAAACGTCTATATATTTTTTAAAACATTTTTAGTGTATTTATTATATGGTGTCTGGTGCCCTTATATAAAATTTCTAGATCTGTCACTGCTACCACATGTCATAATTTATTAGACAAATTAATAGCTACAACAACCTTAGCTATTATCTTCTTAAATGTATAATAAAGTTCAATCAAACACAATATAAGTTGAGTATGTGTGTGTATATATACATATTTGAAATTCAACAGTTAAGAAAATGGAATTTTAAAAATGGAAAATACTTTGAAAGTCTTCTAAAATTTAAAATGAAAAAAGAAAGAAACAAATTAAACCAACTACTTTTTTTTTACATTATATTTCTTTTAGATAATTTTTTTACTTTTGTAAAAAAAAAAGAACTTTAGGCAAAATTAAAAAGAAAAAAAAAAACTGATTTTTTCATTTTTAAAATTTAGCTTTGATTTTTGCAAAAGATGTTTTTGAAAAGTAGGTAATAAAACAAGGGAATGAAAAATGATGAATGTAAGTCCAATTTTCAAATACATAAAATTAAAAATGGGACCTAAAGGAACACTTTATCAAATTAGATCAAAATTCAAATATTTTATTTAAATTAATTTACAAGATCTTTACGTTGGTTTGAGATTTGTGTCTATTTTATTGTCAACTTTCAAATTACATATTTAGTCGTTGAAATTTTGATTTTTTTAAATTCATGTATTATATGGAATTTTTTTAATTAGAAAATTTTAACAAATTGTTTATATTCTAAAGAACAAAACTAATAAAAGAAAAAAAATATTTACACTTAATTTTTCTAGAATGGTAAATATTTTGTCAAATGTTCTATATTTTTTACAATTTCTCATATTTGAAATATTATAGAGAAAACATAATGGTTGCATTAACATAAATTTTAAAGGGACATTTCTTAAAATAGCAAAATAAATTAAAATATTTACAAGTCATAACAAAATTTTAGATTTTATCTATTCTATTAATAGAATTTACGGTAGGTGATAAATATTTTAGAAAATTTGTTATTTTTAAAAAACTTTCAATTTTAAACTTATATTCAATAAAACTGTCTTTTTTATATATATATAAACAAATTGAATTTGTGAGGAACCTAATTGTTAGGTATAATTTTGGATAAAAAAAAAGTATTACCAAGCATAAAATAAGATAGAAACAATGACCGACAAAATAACAGTATTTGGGTTAAAGGTAATAACGTTTGGGTCAAAATCCAAATTCATGTGCTCAACGTCTACTAGTAAAAAAATGAAACAAGATACGACCATTAGCCTTAATAAGTAACATGTCTATCCTAAAGTGATTCCAAAATCCTACAAAACACTTAACGAAATACCTCGTTGTAATCACAACGGTAACTTAAATTATATTCTAAAAACTCTCTAGCTTTCCCACTTTCACCCTTTAACTAAAATCTCAAAATGTGTAGCTAACAACTGACACTATTGAACACACTTTTGACATCAATTCCACAATCTCTTATCCCAATTTTGACATCCATACTATTAAACACACACTTAACACATCAAAATTTGAAGGAACTAGATAAAGAGAAATCTCATATTATAAATCTTTTTATAACAAATTTTGTCATGAAATGGTGAGAAAGGAGGAAAGAAAAGAAAAACCTTTCATAGACAATCCACGTTTTAATCTATGGGTACCAAACTAAAGTGATAAAGTAGAGTTAGTAAATGACTTTTGTAGGGGTAAAAATGTAATTTAAAGTTGTAGTCAAAGATTATGAACAAAAAAATGATATTTAATATTAAATACTATTTATTAATTATTAATTATTAGTTGGAAATTTGGAAGAAGAATTTTACTGGGAAAATGAACCAACTTTTTTCCTCTCTTCTCTTTCTTCAAAATTCAATAAATTTCTCTTTCAATTCAAAGTTTTAGACTCAAAAATATAATGAAACCCCAAAAAGAAGAAAAGAAGAAAAGAAGAAAAATAAAACCCCCAATTCCCAACGCTCTCAAAAATCCTCTCCCAATTCCCTTCTTCAATCATTACACGAGATTTTCAAATTCCATTCCAAAACTCCATGGCGTCGCTTCTCAAATTCAAGCTCCTTCCGACGCACTGCGGCGTCGCTCAGAGTCCTACTTTAAGCCCTAG